>JAFBJT010110494.1:1581-21479 GCA_016785325.1 Chascanopsetta lugubris
GTGTGTGTGTGTGTGTGTGTGTGTGTGTGTGTGTGTGTGTGTGTGTGTGTGTGTGACTGATAGGTAAAACCAGTGTAATTCTGTTGCTTGCACGGTCGGTCGCAGCAGTGATGGGCTGTTAATCTGGATTTAGGTTTCAGGGCCTGTGTCTGTGTCTGACTGAAACCTAATCTGACTGAGTGGCTCGGCGCAGAGACAGAGACCTGCAGCTGCAGCAGGAGGAGGGACCTGTCAATCATGTCAGTGACGCAACACCAGGGGTCTGACCCAACCAGCCAATTAGCCGTCACCAGACCCGGGCACTTCACTGTGGCCGCGCCGAGTCGAGCACGAGCTGCACTCGTTCGTACGTGAAGCGAGAAAACATTGGTTTATTTTTTGTACATTATTTTTTGTGCGGAATGATAAATGATTCCCCTGACACACGTTTGATAATCACGAATAAGGCCTCACATCCATTTCTTGATAAGATGGTGTTGGTGAGTAACTGTTACTGGAATAAAGATGATAAAGACAATACATCAACAAATGGCCCATGAGATGTGCCCAATCATTCCACTGAATAATAACAACAGGTCTTGATACAACAAGGCCCCAGCGACAGTCTGGCTTTCTTATCTGGCCCCTCCCCCTGGACGAATAATTGGCCGGTACACCTTTATTTTTATCTGTTCCCCTCAGTGTTTCCTTCTTCCCGCTGCACATCTGATTTCCCCTTCGCTTTAAATCACTGTCATTATCGCTGAGGCATCACCTGACTGCCTGCCCCCGCGGTGCAGAGGTCACCTGGCTCCCTGAAACCGTATCATCTCTCTCACTTGTCTGCATTCATTTCTCCAGTGGCCTTATTTTTTTTTTTTTATTATTATCATGGAGGACGCTGCAGGATGGAAAACTCCCAAATGGGAATTTATAGCAGCAGCAGCAGCAGCAGCAGCAGCAGCAGCAGCAGCAGCAGCAGCATTCCCTCATTCCCTTTCACAGCAGGCCACAGGAAGAACCGCCACGGCCACCCGCTATCGCCCCGTGTCGGTTCAATTCCATGTCCATCTTAATTGTGTGGCAGTGACAGCAGCGATAGGAGCAAAGGCCCAGATGGTTCGAGCTTCACTTTAAATGAATATGACTCCGCCCGTTACCGAGCACAAGCCAACAGCAGTAATACTGCACAACACAATCGCAACATAATGGACAGTTAATGTGAAAATTATGGCCTTTTCAAAATCAAAGCAGCATGTGGGTGGTGGAATAAAGGGGCAGGGGGGCGGGGGGGGGGGGGGGGGGGGGGGGGGGGGGGGGGGGGGGGTTTGGGGGGAGGAGTGGTGTTTAGGATTATTATTCAGCTTCCTGTGTGTGTGATTTTGTCATACTTGATGTTTACAGGCGAGGAAGCACATTCTTAGCCTTCAAAATAAAAGTCCCGCTTTAGAAAACCCACCCCCATTCGTTTCCAGTCCAATCTTATTTTGAAATGAGTGTTTTCAAAAACAAAACTCTTCAGACTCATTAATTGCCTTTTTTTTGCAGAAGGTTAAATTATTTTCACACATTTGATAATTACTGATTAGAAAGTACACATCCATTTGAGTTTCTTAATAAGATGGTGTTGGAGTATTTGTCACTGAAATAAAGATGATATATTGGGCTGCGACCCAAAAGTGGGTCATGGAGCTTTTTCAGTGGGTCGCAGGCGTTTGACTGGGGGGAAAAATCCTGTGCTTTTATTGTGAAATGGATTTTTCATGTATCGGAATGCCGTCTACTCCCACTCCTGAACAGTAGGTGGTGATGATGCCATGTCATGCTAACAGACACCTGTCATTTCACAGATAGAAAGCCGCACACTTTGTTTTCATTATGCGAACTGACCGAAAATGCAAGTGAATATTTTCCTCTCTAGCGTCGCCACCTGCTGGTCATTTTTGTTTCAAATAGCTCCGTGGAACTTTCTCAGGCGGGAATGGGTGTGACATTTTCCCTGGGATATCTATCAACCGGGGCTTAATGGTTTCCAGGAGCACTTGCTGGAGATATGGCATTCTTCTTTTTTTGTAATTAACAAACGAATGCATGATGATGAATGGCCTCCATTTTTCCCTCATGGTAATGAAACAGCACACACACACACACACACACACACACACACAGTTTCTAATCACCAGGGGGACAGTCCCTGGGCGGTGGTGGTGGTGATGGTGATGCAGTCCGGGAACATTTTCATTATCTTGGAAACAATAGAAGTTTGCACTCAAGCGGAGCGGAGCCGGCGCTGCCGCAGCAGGTGGGGCGCAGCCGGTTTGTTTACCGCCAACGACCGCCATCGTGGATAATTGAATAAATGGCGGCTGTCATGTAAAACGGCCCATGTGATGAGAGATAGCCTCAATGTTCAAGCTTAAATGCCATTAAGGAGCCGTTTATAGGTCAATGCTAACGATAATAACAACAAACGCATGCATCACGTGTAATTGGTGTTTGTTAGCGTCACGCTACGACTATGGGAATGTAGCTGTGATAGCAAGTTTAAAGGTGCAGTGTGTAAGATTTAGGCCATTTTAGTCACTTTGAAAAACAATTACATATCTGACATTGTCATGAATTCATAGTCACCAAAAAACTATTTTTCATTTAACCTTCAATGAGTCCTTTAATGTATGTTTACATGAGGAGGGGGTCCTCTCTACAGGGGCCGCCATGTTTTTACAGTTGCCCAGAGTGGACGCACTTTCAATAACAACTGAAGTCCAACCATAGTTCTACAGCCTGATCAGAAGGGTGATGGTGAGGTGATGGATGGAACATGCAACTTCACCTCTAGAGGTCCCTAAATCTTACAAACTGCACCTTTAAAAATGCAACATCGTCCTGAAGCCTGAGAGGGTTCGAGCCCAAGTGAGGAAAAGAGACAACATCAGAGGAAACACCATTTTGAGAGGATGGAGATTTATCAAGGAGGAAGCACTATGTGTGTGTGTGAGAGAGAGAGAGAGTGTGTGTGTGTGTGTGTGTGTGTGTCTTCATTTGAGCATAGGAAATCCCCTGTAGCACTAATCAATAGCATGATTGCTAGCATGACTGGAGTCAAGGACGGCAAAGTCAAATGCAAAAGGAAGAGGAAGGGGAGAGGGAGTGGGGGGGGGGGGGAATCAACATTCATTAAAGGACAAATCAGGACTCATTTCTTCTGGAGTCGATTGAAGTGTTCACGTGGAGTCAGATGCCATTTTGTGACGCAACGCAATGTGTGTGAGTTCACAGGGCGGGAAGAAACAACACCATCACTGTGACATGACGTGTAGCGAGTAAACACCACTTAGTGTCCGTGTGGACTTGTGCAAGCACATGCGAAGTCAGGGTCAGAGCAGGGTTGGCAGATCGGAGCGGCAGTTCCCAAACCCAAACGCCACGAAAAACCCGCCCACCTCAAAAAAACAAAACAAAAAAAACCCAGCCCAAATCACAACCTCTCCACAAACTCATGTTAAAACTGCAACCGGACCGTTTTGAAGTTGATCAGCTGAGAATGAACGAGCCCCAACGATTAAAGTCAGTGACAGTCGATTCAGAACTATACGTTGTCGCGTTAATGAAAAGCCGACGTTTGACAGGCGCTTTAAGTTGCAATCCAGAGTTCACGGGGTTTTTGGCTCATCTTTCATCACGTCTCGACCTCACCACCAGATTCTCGAGGACCCGAGGTCAAGTCGAGCAAATAAGAGAGCAGTTTATTTGAAACGTGCTCTTTTTTGCACCATAATAGCAACAATCTTCTCCAGAGTATTTTCCAAAAACCCACCAAATTTGGTGAAAAGCCGCTCAGTGCTATTTTTTTTTTCCAGCCTAACATCTTCAAAAGAAGCCCAACTGGGCGGAAAACAGCCCAACCTGGCAACACTGGAGTGCAGATCACGTCTTCACACACAGGAGCTTCGTTTGAAAACCAATGCAGTTCGTGCAGAGACGCATTTCTGCAAAATCCTTTCATGTCCCCGGTGCTCTGACCTCATTTCTCATCTCCACACAAACACCAGGACCTTAATCATCACACGAGCACCTGGGGGATGAAGCGGCACGACGCGCACCACTCCCACATCGACCTCGCTTGACGTTACCTAACGTTTGTTTCAACAATCTGCAACATCTGCACCGTCCTCCTCCACCACCGCGACGTGAAGCACCGAGCACCCAAACCACTGCTTAACCAAGCACGGCGCAGAGATTGATTATCGAGCCCTGCAACACTTCAGATTGCCTTACTGTAGGAGATCAATGGCATTGATCAAGCCTCTGTAATTCTCAGCCTTGCAGGGGGAGTGTCAGGTTTGAAATATGCCAGAATAAGAGAAGAAGAAGGGCAGCGGGGCAGCGTCACTGATCCGTGAAATCTTGGATGAGGAGCCAACCAATGAAATCACACAGCAGGTCAACACACCTGTGGAGCTGCAGGTAAGTTCTCAACTGGTGGGTCGGGACAAAAAAGTGGGTTGCAGACCTGTTTTCAGTGGGTCGCAGACCTCTTTTCAGTGGGTCGCGGGCCGTCGGGGGGGGGGGGGGAGTTACGAAAGAAAATCCTGCGCCATCTATTCACACGCCAGAACAGTAGGTGGCGAAGAAGCCCCGTAATGCTCATAGACACCCGGCAGTTTAAAGATAGAGGAAAACCACACATTTAACACAGTCTACATGAAAAATGGCTTTTCTCACATTGAGGACAAAAGAGGCACGTTTGTACCATTCATTACCTTGTGTCGCCACCTGCTGGTGGTTTTGTTTATCGATAAACTTTGTTTTTTGTGTTGGCATTATGAACTATCACAGGTTCACACTGCACCATCATTTCATTCGATCAGTTTGCGAAAGAAAATCTCCTGGATTTGGGTTGCGGCCCGTCAGTAACGGGTGATGGTGGGTCTCGAAGCCAGAGCAATTGAGAACCGCTGAGCTAAAAAGACCAAAAAGTGGGACTCACGTGCTTTGCGGTGTCCGTGCGTACGCGTGGTTAGCGTCGTGGACACGGTCTCGGTGGTCGTATGCTCCGGCGTCCACATCTGTGTGGAATCGTGCAGCACCGTCGGATTGGACGGAGACGGGCTGGACGTGGCCGCTCCGATGGTGATGGTCGTCCTCGGTGCCGCCGTGGTCGTTGTAAAACCAGAAGGTCCGCGTCCGTTGCGATGTACAGGATTCCGAGCGGTTACTTGGCTCCCCGAGGCTCCGCCCCCTCTGGGGTTGAGAGCAGCAGTAGTAGTAGTAGTCACAGTAGAGCGAGTTCTACCTTTAGTTACAGTTCTGGGCGTGGAATTCCCGCCCTCAGCTGTAGGAGTAACTGTGGTGGTAGTAGAAGTAGTGGTAGTGGTAGTAGTATCGGGACTCTTGGGAATTCCACTGGGCTTGGACAGGAAGATCGGATCCTGGCCCATCCGGTTAGCATCCACCAAGTCCGTCGGCACGTAATCCCGCACGGTTCCCACGACAATCCACTTCAGCAACATCAGGCTCAATCCCAGGCCGATGAATCCGATGAGTAACGGGACCACGCACAGCCAGGTCTGCTGGCGGGGCCACATGGCGCAACGGAGGGGGCCCCCATCCTGGGCCTGGCCCTCCCTCCGGGCCCCCGACGCCCCCGAACCCGGGCCCCAATTACACCGGTATGTAATCCAAAGATAGAGGGGGAGGAGGGGAGGGGTGCAGATACATGCAGACACGCAGACACACAAGCATTCACACTCTGGGAGAAGGGAGAGTGGGTGATCTACCAGTTAGTCCTGGCTGGGTCTTGCCCGATGTCCCTAAGGTATGTCCTAAACTTCACAGCGGGGTAAACCAGAGGGGAAGAAGAAGTGATGCATCCAACAGGGGACAAAGAGAAAGACAGGAGGGAGAGGTGGGCTGCAAGGGAAGGGCACAATCCACGGCATCGGCGTTCCGACGCTGCTGCTGCTGCAAGGAAAAATTCCCAGTGTCCCTTCCACGTACAAATCCCACACAGGGAGTGAAACTTGCAGGGTGTTGCTTCCTTCCTTCCTTCCTTCCTTCCTTCCTTCCTTGCTTCCTTCCTTCCTTCCCCACCCTCTCTGGAACTGGACCGGCAAGCGAGACAAACAGAAAAAAGAATTCCCAGTTGCAGCCTGATCCAACGGCTTTAGCCGAGTCAGCTCCCGTCCCTTAGCTCCGAGAACTCTCTCTCTTTTGAGAGATGTCTCGGGATTATCCTCTCGTCTCTGTGGCTCTTTGGTTCTCAATCAGCCTCCGAGATTTCACGTATTTATCTTCGGATCCACTTTGGTTCCTTTGTGCGTGCTCCAAATTCCGGCAGTGCTGGAAATAAAGAATCCCAATTAATTCTCTGGACGGACGGAGAGAGGGAGGGTGAGAGAGAGAGAGAGAGAGAGAGAGAGAGAGAGAGAGAGAGGAAAATGAGAATGAGGGGTGTTGTCGTGCAGTGGTGTATCACAGGGCGGATAAATCTGCAACTGCGACGTTGCGTGATCCCACTCCGTCTCCAGCCGGCGCCGGATCAGATTTCCCCCCCAGCTGTCCGCTCAGCGCCCTGCTCCCGTCCCCGCGCACCGTCCGCTAACACTGCAGCAAGCAAGCGCTTCCCATGCACTGCCTCCTCATCTATTCGCAAGGAGCATTCCGCCACAGAGGGAGGATAGAATGAGACAGGACGAGGAGGAGGAGGAGGAGGAGGAGGAGGAGGAGGAGGAGGGTGATGAGAGGATGAGGATGATTGAAAGAGAAAGAGCAGAAAGATTAGAGAGGGACAAGCACAAAGAGGTTTTTGGAGGTATCCCACTGAAGGTCTCTGCTCTCCTCTCGCCTCAGTTCCTGAAAGCCCCTCCACTCCTCAGAGTCAGGCTGGGATGGATCCTTTGGCACGTCCTTTACCCCACACTGGATGCCAGATGGTCAGGGATGTGCACCCCGGGACCAGGACCAGAACTTGCTCCAGATCCTCCTCCAGAGTCGGCATCCACGGCCAGTGCAGCCCGTCTGTACCTGTGGCAAACGGGATGCAGATACACAGCTGCCTCCCCCGAGCTGCCGCCGCTGAGAGGCAGAGAGCGAATGAGAAAGGAGGATAAAGCACAGGCAGAGAGAGAGAGAGAGAGAGAGTGTGCACAGTGGTCGAGCAAGAGAGAGAGAGAGGAAGGGAAAGGGAGGGAGGGGGAGAAAAAGAGGCTGCACCTGCTAGATGCACCAGCTCTGGGAAGCATGCCCACCTCCGTTAGCAGGGAGGGGGAGAGAGTGAGAGGGACGCAGGGTGCATACTGAAACCTGAAGGGGGGGGGGGGGGGGAGGAAAGTAGAGAAGTCCAAATAAAAAAATATATGGAAGGAAAAGGGTTGTGGAGGTGTGTGAAAAGATGGAGATTAGAGGGGCAGCAGGGAGGGAGAGGGAGGGAGAGAGAGAGAGAGAGAGGGAGCGAGAGAGAGAGAGAGGGAGCGAGAGAGAGAGAGAGGGAGCGAGGTGCAGACGAGGCAGCGAGAAGCCTCAGTCCCAGATGGATCAGCACTGGAGCACAATGCAGGAGCTGTCAATCACGTGGTGCCGCCCCCCTGCACAGCATCAGACCAGAGGCAAGGGGGAAGGAAGGAAGGAAGGGAGCAAGAGAGGAAGGAATGATGGAAGGAAGGAAGGAAGGAAGGAAGGACTGATAATCGAAGAAAGGAATTTCGCATCTATGACAAGTAATTCAAGCTTAATCCCATTTTTACACCTCCAGTATCATAAGGAACTCAGTGTTTTACACTATTTCATAGTATTGACTCTTAGGTCCTGGTTTTACCTGGATCTCTGTTCTTTGAAAGATCAAAAGCTATGTTTACTCAACATGTACTAAAGTTCTTTTCAAGTAGGGTAGGACACGATCACGGTAAGCACGGTGAAGAGTGATAATGGTTAGCGTTACTGTTTAAGTTTTAACTACCATCAACGAGGCGTAGTATGCTAAGATCCAGACACCAGTGTTAGTGAATCAGGAGGGGGGTTGGTAAAAGAAACTGCACTACACCTCCCGTCCAGTAGGTGGCAGAAACTGAAGGCCAGGTCTTTTCTACAGAACTGATTTTCAACAATCATCCAACTCAAATCCAAATTCAACTTTTTACTCATGGAACCAATGAGATGAGAAACTTCTTATTTTGCCAAAACAAATATATAGCTACAGCTCCTGCGAACTCTGACCTTCTTGTTATCGGACGACCTCTGCAGGTCAGGAGAGTGAGACGGGCAGGGCGAGACTAGTTGTATTTTTCCATATATATATATATCTCTTTTTCCTATTTTCTCTTATGAAATAAACAATTCCGGTTGAAAAAGTCGGGGGGGAAACGAGTGTGACGGGAAAACAAAGGACTAATAATTTCCCCGAGTCTCACATGGCTGCTCGTACTCAGAGTATTATGTTAATGAGCTGGTTTGAGGGGGGTTGAGCCTCAGTGAACGCAGCCCGGGTCCTAATTACTTCAACAGCGCAGCGTAAAACAAGGTTCGAGGTATTTGCCACAAAAACAACAACATACTACGACATATTTCCACCTGCTACACTTGTTGTTTGTTTGTGTATTTACTCGAACGTGACGAATCACGCAGGCGAACGCCACTCAACGTGTCTGGGACATCATACAACATTAGCCCCTATTCCCCAGAACCTTTGTTTCCAGGAGCTTTTATTTACGTGAATAGAGTCATTCCTGGTTATCTGTGTATTATGTGTTTCCACCGCACCTCAAAGTCGTGGAGCATTTTATTCAAATCAGACTGATGACATATGGGGGAGAGGGGGGGGGGGGGGCGGGTAAGGGGGGGGGGGCTGGTAAAAGAAACTGCACTACACCTCCAGCCCAGTAGGTGGCGATAGGTAAGAAGAGGCTCATGGCTAAACAAGCAGGATGACGCCATAAAAAGCAACAGACACGCCTGCAGAAATGAAATGAACACGTTTGCAGCCACACCAATCAGAGCTCTTCAGCATACAGGCCCCGCCCCTAAAGAATTCCGGAAGAGGTCCCAACAACAGCAAACTACGACATATTTCCACCTACACTTGTGTATTTACTCGAACGCCACCCAAACCCGTCAGGTACATTATCCAACCTTAGCCCCTATTCCCCGGAACTTTTATTTCTAGGAACTTATTTACCTGGAGAGAATCATCCCTGGTTTTCTGTGTAGTTTGACGTGCGCGTGCAGGAGAAGCCACGGACGGGTCGAGGGGGAGGAGTCGAGGGGTCTTCACGCCGCTGACACGCCACTGTTAGAGCCGCCTCGGTGACGGTGTGGTGGTCGAAGGACACTCGTCAATAATCACAGAGGCAAATGAAATGCATCTGCGCTTCCGCTCGAGATGGAGACATTCGTCACGACTGTCCCGGCACATCTCATCTATTTGAAATCAATACATTCACAACAACTGTAAATCCAGTTTGCGTGTGTACGCATGAGATACTTGTTATGTAGCTCAGCTACGCCCCGTGAGGTGGAACCGTTTACTGTGTTTAATCATCATGTATCGTGGCTTGTGCAGAGTTAAGGATTAATGACTCGTCCTCACACCTGCAGAGATGCAATGCGCACGCAGAGGAGTCCAATGGTGAACAAGGTCGGCGCGTCTCTTCACTGCTGTTTCACTTTTATGTGAGAGTGGGACGATTGCGCTCAGATTTAAAGAAATATCACCCTGTGCAAAATGTGGTCGGGGAATATCATTATTTTTTATGTTTTTGCGGTGAAATGTATGAATTGTTGATTTCATTTCCCTTATATTTAAATCAGGAGCAGCTCCTCTCCACCAGAGGGAGCTATGCTGCATCACCAAGTTTTTACAGAAGCCCAGAATGGATGACTAGTTTAATGGATGGATGATGGATGGATGGATGGATGGACAGATGTATGAATGGATGGATGGATGGATGGATGGATGGATGGACAGATGTATGAATGGATGGATGGATGGATGGATGGATGGACAGATGTATGAATGGATGGATGGATGGATGAATGGATGGATGGATGAATGAATGGATGGATGGATGAATGAATGGACGGATGGAGTGAGAGTATCATCAGCGTATTGCCGCATGATGAGAAATGACTGAGTTCTAATTAATGAACTTTTAATCCACACAATTCCACTAAATTACGAAATATGTCAATCAGAGCAGCATCATCCATCACACTCTGTCTGCCTCTCACGCCATAATCCAAATATTCACAGATTTAATTGACTCTGATACCCGACACACGAGCCAATAAATCCTCCGTCTCTACTTGCAGCCTTTAAGTTGTTTGGTGTTTGTTTGATAATCCTGCCGTTAGCAGGAAGTGCCCGTCTCCATGTGGGGATTATATTTAGACTCATGGTTTTATTTTTAGGCTTTTGTCTCAAACTTGTTTGTGCTGCAGTTGTAAATATCACTTTCAGTTGCTGCTGCGTCTCTTTGCCATCTGTTGTTTACCATTTGCCATATAATCCTGCCATATATCATCAGATCGGATATGTTTATTCGTATATAGCGCATCTCTGTTTTACACATATGCGTAAACTTCAGCCCAAATCTATTTATGGACATGCAGTAAACAAAGACAGACACGTGGGCGCAGCAACCTCCAGGGCTGAGGAATGAGGTCAGTACAGAAGTGTAGAAACCTGCAGTTCACAGGACGGCCACTGGGGGCAATGATTTCCCATAGACTCCCATGCTCTGAGATGTTAGAGGTAAATGAAACATGTTTATAGTCTGGTACAAACTACAGTTTTCTTCTCAATCAGTCACGTGTACTTGTGACAGCTGTAAGGGGCGGGGCTTATTTTTACTCAATCCAGGTGTGGCGGCGTGGCCTCGCTCTTTAATGGATGAACCCGCAAGAAGTAGGAGATAGGAATTAGCAAGATGGCCGACAAGCGAACCGCCCATTACGAGTCGTCACGGATGCTCCGTCCATCTTCATATCCAGTCTATGACTGAAGGTAGGCACGTTATTAGCCTAACGTTGTATTAGCATACATGCTAACAGATTAGCTCGTCCACACCGGCTACGGTTCTTTAGCCTCTTGGACGAATAGAATAGTTTCTATACGAAAAGTAAACAAAGGAATAAAGAAAAAAACAAAACAAAAAAACTTCAATTAAAGTACTGAGCACTGAACCATTTTGAGTCAAATCTATGTTTAGCGCCACATCTCAGCAAAAAGCCGGATATAGCGCACAACAGTCGACCGTCGTGTAAAGAGGTTCAAACATAGATGGAGACACACAGTGAAGTATCACTCTGTGATGATGACATCACGCCTCAGGGACACGGGAGCGGCTGCAACCTGCCTTTTAATTCAATGGCAAATAAACATATTCCCTTGTCTCACAACGCGGCCGCGGCTCCCCTGAAAGGTCAGGGTCGTATTTATTTGTCCGGAGCGATGAACGTCGCGCGTGCGAGCGCAACGGCGGCTTCGTCGCCACAAGCGGGAGATTCTCGGCAACACCGCGGAGCAATGGATCCGGCCCTGAATCACCGGCCACTCGTTCGAATATCAAGTTTTCAGAACATCGACTTGTTCTTCCTCGTGGGCTGTGATCACCGCAACCACAGCTCGCCGCCCGTTAGCGCCGCCTCACGCAGGAACGCGCACACGTGTCGCGCCACCAACTCGCAACGTGTACGGTGGAAATACTAAAAGAATAGAATCGAACATGTCCGCTCCCTCACATGTTCCATTTGTCTTCAATCTTACCAGATGTACCTTTTAAGTTTTGCCTCAGGTTTTCTCTGAGTTTGACTCACCGGCGTTAGCGAACCGTGATGGAGGACGGTTCAACTAGTTGCGCTGGAACCTAATATACTTATACTTGTACAGGGTTTCAGTCCTAGGCTCAATTCCAGCACATGGGCCATTTGCTCTACAACCTCTCGGGCCTCAACTCGCCTAAAATTGAGAATTCATGGATAAATAAATAATTAAAGTGGACCTATGAGGGGTGCGTGTTGAATCTGGGTCAACACAATGTTTCTGTGCAGGAAGTTACCACTGATATCGAACTTCTGCTGGGACTTGTTGTCAGTCCGTCCGTGCAGCAGCTGCAGGTTCACGGTGTCCGTCTGTAGCCAGAGGCCTGAATCGAAGCCGAGCTGTTTCCTGATTGTCAGTCTGAACTGGTTCCTGCTCATTTTCTCTCTCATTTTCCTTCAATTGAGATTTTATTCCCTCTTTTTGTTTTGTTTTTTTGCCGATGCTCTGATTCACTTCTGTGAAAATAAGAAAAACAACCCGAGAAGAACCAAACCAGCGGGTGGTGATGCTCGAAAGGAAGGAAATGTTGTTTAATGTTACATGGAAACAAACGTCGCGGGTTTGTTAGCATGTCGTTAGCGTGCGTGACAGGGCACCATCGCCACCTGTTAAGGGGTGTGAATAGGCGGCACTGCCATGCATAAAAGATCCTCTTCAAAATAAAAGCACAGGATTTTTTTTCTAAGGCCCGCGACCCACTGAAAGCGAGTCCGCGACCCACCAGTTGAGAATCACAGCTGTAAACAAGCAACAATGCAGAGTATAATGAATGTGACTATATTTGTTTTTTTTTGGAAATCACCTAAACGCGGCAACGACCGACACGAGCACGAGAGGACAACGTGGATTAATAATAGAACCCTGACCTCATTATACACGGGTCCCCTCACAGAGCAGGAGTCATTACCGCCTGTACACTGTTCCCTCATGGGTTCGCGCCCCCTGCTCTCAGATCAGCGCCCTGCACTTCACATGCTTTATGAGTCAGGGCCCGAGGAAGGAGCAGCCGTCCCAGCCATCCTCCAAACTCCTCCCTCTTCCATTAAAATGGTGGCGGTGTCTCCAAAGGGTCCTGAAAGGGGTCGGGCCCCCAGGGGCCTGGAGGGCAGACGCCGCACGAATGACATAGTACACACACACCTGCACATGCGTCATTGAAATTCAGGGGCCACGCACAGTGTACTATGATGTCAAGTGGGCGGGGCCAGTCAAATCATAGCAGATTAACCTACAAACGACGAAAAGCCCAAATGTTCAGTGTTTTCAGGATTAATAAACTATCTTTTTACAAAACCTAATGGGGGTGTCGAAGCCGTTTCAGTCCAGGGGCCACATATAGTGCAATTTGACCTGAAGTGGGCGGGGCCAGTAAAATCACAGCACGATAACCTATAAACAACTCCAACTCTGTCCGTCTTTTCAGAAGCACATTATGAAAATGTTTGCATTGAATGTGTTATTTATCATATGAGTCGCTGCTCAGGATCAGTTGTGTAGTTATAACATTCTGTTTGTTTATCACCTTTATTTTGACAATTCCTGAAGCGACGGACCTGATGTGACCCTCCGCTCGGCCGCTTCCGGCCCACGGGCCTTATGTTTGACACTCCGAGCGCCGTCCTCCCGTTATGAAGAGACACTTGTGTTGACCGTGAGCTCGTCTCCTCTCAACACTTCCATTAGAACGAAAGGGGACGCTGGTGATTTGATAACCGCCGGCAGCCCTTTGCGTCTCCTGTTGCTCTATTTATCAACGCGAGGAGTCAGCGTCTGAGTGACGGAGCAAAAAACTCTCTCCCTGCACCAGCCGACGCAGCGGATCAAGTAAATAAAGTCTGCAAGTGTAAATAGGCAGCGGCGTTATGACAGTTTTATAATTAGAAAATCAATGGCTTCAAAATTTGCCCCGTCGCCGCTTTTTCGCTCTCTTTTCTGCTCCGACCGCTGGAGACAGCAGTTTGCTCAATGACCTGCGCCGGCGTGGAACCTGGGTTTGTGCTGAGTCCATGCAAATGTGGCGCAGGGATTGTGCGGCGGCTCGCTCTCTGGACACCTCACGATAAGACTCACCGGGCCACAACGCCAGACGTTAGCTCCACCGCGCGAAACAAGGGGGGTCAGAGGTCAGGGCGAAGCGGGCGGCCGGGTGCTGGGCTGCAGCGCAAATCCAATCCAGTCTAATCTCATTCAGCAATCCAGGTTTTTAACAACAGCGATTCAGACTTAGAAATAGTAGGGAAAACCAGGCGGGATATTTTTTATATTATTAAATGAACGATTGTCTATCAGCCTCAGGGGAACTCAGATATCACAGCAGCTCGGAGAAAGAACGAATACTTGTCAAACTAAAATCTGTAACAATAACGAGAGAAAGGAAGCCGGAGTAAAAGTGCCTTTGTTTATTTGGATTCGGATTGAATCTGATTAGGACTATATTTTGAATTGGATGCTGCCATGTCAACATCATGGTCTGATTCACCTGAATGAAGTTATACTGGATATAAACCACATTTGAATAAAAATGATTGTTTTTATTAAATGACCTTCTTTTCATATTTTAATCCCAACATATAATCGTTTGGGAGATTTTGACGAAGAGCTTTCACCAAAGACTTAATAAAATGTAATATAACATAACAAAACATAACGTAAGATACCACGACATATAGATTATGATGTAATCTAATCTAATAAAACATCATTTGATATTATAATTAGGGCTGGGACTGTAACACGTTGATTGAGATTGATTACAGACAAATAGATAGATAGATCGATAGACAGACAGACAGACAGATAAATGGACAGACAGATAGACAGATAGATAGATAGATAGACAGACAGAGAGACAGACAGACAGACAGATAAATAGACAGATAGATAGACAGATAGATAGATAGACAGACAGAGAGACAGACAAATAGATAAATAGACAGACAGATAGATAAATAGACAGACAGATAAATAGACAGATAAATAGATAGACAGACGGAGAGATAAATAGACAGACAGAGAGATAAATAGACAGATAAATAGATAGACAGACAGAGAGATAAATAGACAGACAGATAAATAGACAGATAAATAGATAGACAGACAGAGAGATAAATAGACAGACAGATAAATAGACAGATAAATAGATAGACAGACAGACAGATAAATAGACAGACAGAGAGATAGACAGACAGACAGATAGATAAATAGACAGACAGAGAGATAGACAGACAGACAGACAGATAAATAGACAGACAGACAGACAGACAGACAGATAAATAGACAGACAGACAGATAGATAGATACATAGACAGACAGATAGATAGATACATAGACAGACAGAGAGACAGATAGTGGAGCATCTTGACCTACATCTGGATCCTGAAGATCAAAGCTCAGCTGAAGCTCTGGGATCAGAATCCTCCAGGAGGAATTTGAATGAAGCTCTGCTCTGCAGGCAGGTGTGGATGTTCTCTGAGCTCACACCTCCACATCTGCCCGTATCACACTCGCTGTTAGCGTCTGTCAATCAAACAGGGAGAGACGAGGGCGGGATCCGAGCCCAGGGAGTTTGGAACAGAGGGCAAAACAAAGCGGGAGAAGCCCCCCGGGAGCTCGTCCCCCCACAGTGAACCTCGTTAGCGGGACCAGGCAGATGTGAGCACATCCAGCCTCATGGCTGCTTCACACACTGGATCCATTCACAGAGGTGTGATGTCATCGATTCATCAATGAACGCACAGATAACGAGCTGGCTGCCTCTGATGCTCACTGAGAGTCTCACTGGTCTTACTTTAAACCAGCTAATCTCCCCCTAGTGGCCGGCCGCAGTATGAGTCGTGTGTCGTGATCCCTCCTCCGTGTCGTTTGATAGGACACGGGCCAAACACGTCAGATTACACATCAAATACATATTGCCTTTACCACATCCGTGTTTGTTCATGTTTTAAATGAGGGGAAATAGGCTCCTCCCCCCTATGACAACATCGCACATGCTGGTTTTTGACAATAAAGTCATAAATGGGAATGTGCCTTTAAATGTGATTCTCAGTCACTTTGATTCGTGTTCATGTGTCGGTAAATGTCCTGGTTTCCTTGTTTCTGTGGCGCGCGACATGTGAAGTTTTGAAAATGGCCGCTGACGCCCCTTTTTTTAGTGAAATGTTTATTTCCTGCGCGCGGACGAAGCCGCGCTGACGCGTTTGTGAATCTATTTGAAGGTTTTTGACTTTTCAGCTGCAGGAGCCTGCGATGAGGGAAGATTCACGATGAACTTCGGTCTCTGGAGGGAGCGGGGAACCTGTCTCCTGAAGACAGGAGAGGAAACATGTCCTTCCCAGCTTTTAGGACAGAATCTCTTTGATGTCTCGAGCTAAACTTACTTTAAACGACGGTGTCGTTCGAATTAAAGGAGAATTATCCGAAGGAAATTACAAATGACGAGGTCAAATACAACACTGAAGTTGTTTGAGGAGCTGAGACCTGGTCCATCGTTTGATACGCAAACAAATCGACCTCCCTCCCGAGCCTCATTTTATTTGTTTGTTCTCGTCCCTGTCTCCTCTCACTCATTCCCCTCCAACAATCGCTGTTGTCCTCCATTATCTCATTAAATCCCCGAACAGTCGAGCCGCCTGAAGCCTCCATTATTCTTTTTTAACCCTGATTAGAAATTCTATAAAAAAAAAAGTAAACGAGCTCCAGTGGGGCTTTGTTTTTGATTTATTTTTTTACCCCTCATTACAAAAACGTGTCCACATGTTGAGAATTCGCTCGTCGATCCAGAGCAGAACAAAACCACTCGACTGACGGCGCTCGTCGCTCAGTGAGTCATCGATGTACGAGCCGCACTGTTTTGTACATGAGGCTAGAAAAAATAAGCCAAAATATGCTTTTATTTTGAAATGCCTCTGTTTCCTGTGCGTGTGATTCTCTCACAGCTGCGTCCGGTCGCCTCCGCTCATGGCTCCTCCCCCTCTCCTTCTCTTAAGAATACATAAATAAGACAACAGTGACGTCCCATCTTCCCCCTCTGTTCCAGTAATTAGACTCCTTCCAGTCAGTCCATCAATGAGCGGTGGCTCGTTGACGGTTGTTTATTGATTTAACAAGAAACGCAAAGAACAAAATCAATTTTAAGAAAATCAATAAATGGAATGCAACAAAAGATACGGATGCACAGAGACCTTTAAATGTGCAGATATTTGTTTTGCGCAGAATGAATTGAGTCCTATACTTACAAGTCAAAATGAAATCAAACAAAGGCTTTTGGACACAGTAAAGAATTCAATGCAAACAACTTATCAAATGAATTTGATTAAATGACACTAGACTAAGTTAACGTAGGACAACTGGAAGTAGATGGTGTGTTTAAAATAATTATATTTTGACAATAAAAAAAAATTCACTTAACTTAGAATAAAACCCTGATAATACTGTATCTCATTGGTTCTTACTGGTTCAAATCCCAGAAAACACATGGACCTAAAACTACGTATAAAATAAAGTCATAAACCATAAAAATACACGAAAAAACAAATGTAATGAGAGGATCTGTGTTTTATCTGGGTCTGATTGAAACTCTAAACTTTATATTTACATTTCAAACAAAAGCTGTTCAACTCTGTATAAAACGCAAGATCGCGTTTGTGTCAGACTTATTTGAAAATTATATCAAATTCAATTGAAATAAATGATGATAAATCAATAGGACAATTGTCAATATATGTGTTTGACAGCTTCAATATTTCATAGATAACTGAATCAGTTTGAACATATTATTATTTTCACTGAACTGAAAATAAAAACCTTACACCCCTGCTTCTGTAATAATGATGAGCAAAGCTATAGATCACACACACACACACACACACATACACACACACACACACACACACACACACATTATATGGTACACTGGGGATCCTTATCTTCATGTGACACAGCCACTGTTCCACCATGGACGGTTGCCATGGTTTCCCCTCATGTCAAAGTTTTACTAATAAAGGCGAGAGAACAGTCAGCGTCTGTTCATCCACACGTGCTGGCCCCGCCCCCTCGATCAATAACCCTCAGGAATGACCAGGGCTTTCTTACCCTGCTCCAGAGGGAGCGGCGCAGCTCGGACACAGGAGGACATGGGTTCGAGTCTCAGAGGAGCAGGACGTGTGTTATTCCTCACGCAAATGAGCAGATTTCACTTCTTTATCAGTCTGTCGTTTTGAGCGAATGACAGAATTATTTTTTTTTGTAATAGGCTCCCTCATGGAAAATATTTGAACTCAAAAAATAAACTTTTTAAATGTTCAGATTAAGATTTCCATTTTGTATCCACTTTTTTGGCATGAATGTCTGAAACAACTTGACTTGACAGGAAAAAAAATGATGAATCCATCAAGTATTTATAGCGTTTTTTTTTGGGAAACGGACATTTTTGTCTTCAATGACGCAAGAGGGTAGTAAATGAAAGCGGCGCCTGAGGGTTAAACGGAGGCGTGTGCAACATGATGAAAGAGAATCAAAGGTAAAGATTCATATCACACGTTTACGTGAGATGAACAGGGGATTTACTCTATCAATGTAAAAAGCTTATCCACACCATCTTATACACGCGGCCCGATACTGATCCCGGCTTTGTGCTGAGCGCTGATAATACCGCCAATTATAAGAGGAGGAAGAGCAGAGTCCCACAGCGCCACACAGGTGGCTGCGCGCCTCTTCCTCTTCCTCTTCCTCTTCTTCTAATTCCCACTGAATCCGCTCCTGTTTTTCAAAAAGACGCTCGGCTTCATTTCTGAGTCAACTCTTTCAAGTCGGAGCCAAATGCAGGAAGTGGAGTATTCCATCAAACACATTTATACACTTTGATCTGCAGCTCGGCTGCACACAGGAGTGATAGTGGGACTATGCCTGTTTAAATGTGGGCGCTGTTGGAATGGTGGGCGGGGCTTAGAGATGACTGTCAAGGCAGAGGAGCCCCGGCGCGACCTCAACTTTTATTTATGGAAGTCCCAAGATAGATTAATTTAGATTATAAATAAATATCATCTTTGAAGTTTAAGATGAGAATAAATAGCATGAATTTGAAAGAGGAATGAAAGAACTGACTGAAAAAAATATGAGACATTTTATATTTCATATAGATTATATTTATCTTTCATTTACTTTGATTTCATGTTCAAAGAGCATTGTGTTTTGCTTGACTTTAGAATATTTAGATATTGCCTAAAAATATCCGTCGTGTCATTATATTAGATGCTGCAAATATCACCCACACTGTAATACCATGTTTTCACCACTAGAGCGAGTCATGAGCCACTGCGGTTCAGTCTGCCTGTAATCTGTCATTACTGAGATCCACTGTTCTGGACTGGCAGCATACAGTACTTATAATTAGAGTTTAACAGGGTTACACATGGAATATATGAATATATGTTAGCGCCATCTGCTGTTGATGAATGGAAGTACAGCATGTCAAAAATATGAATATTCCTTTCTATAAAATAACTCCGGAGATACAAAGTCAAATAGAAGCATTGAAATGGGGTAAATCTGACTTATAATTAGATAAAATAGAACAGAATAGAAGAGAATAAAGTAAAACAACAAACTCTCCCTGTGTCCTTATGAAGTAACATTGGATTTGAGAACTTCAATAAAAGTGGGATTTGAAAACAAAGACCGGTCGACCGACTGTGATGAATACAAAGCTACAACTACTCACAACGACTGCACGTCAGTGGATTTCCTTCCAGCCTGTTGTTCTTCTGGCTCACGGGCTTTCTGAGGCCACGGCGGCCATGACGGCGGCGGGGAACATTACACCTGTGACGTGTGACGGAGAGAGACGGGTTCAGAGATGATTTACGAGCTGATGTGATTTGATATGAAGTGATTCAATGATTTCAACCGATTTGTATTTGCTGTGACGTTTATGGAGTTGAACAATACTGATACTACTGCTGATAATAATAATAATAAAAACAATAAGAACAACAATGATAGTGATAATAATGATAGTCGTATCATAATATAATCATAATACATTACAATAATACATGTTTAAAAAATAGAAAATATTAAAGGAATAAAAGAAACATGGAGAAAC
>JAFBJT010110495.1:0-11582 GCA_016785325.1 Chascanopsetta lugubris
AATGAAATGAAATAAAATAAAATATAATGAAATAAAATAAAATAAAAATCAATGTAATTAAAAATATTTTATCCAGTTCATCAATTTTATAATAAAAGCAAGCATTCTGGTTCATTCAATCACTTATTTTTATTCAAGTTGAGCTATGTTTATTCATCCTTCATTCCTGCTGATCAGACTCGTTTGCTTCTGCTGATGAAGGTTACAGAGCCGGCTGTGACCGTCTGGAAGAGAAAAAAGACAAATAAAACATAATGCAAATAAAGAATAAAGTCTCACGTTGTTTTCATTTACAACAGAAAACTGAACTGAAGCTTTGAACCTCGATCATGTCGTCTCCTTGAATCTCTCGGACGGAGGTGAACTTGTCACTCTGAGCAATCAGCTTTCCGTTGTCCTCTTTGACTGTGCACTGGACACATGGACATCACACACCTGGATTTAGAAATACCTTCAAGGGGCCTCAGCAATTATGTTTAACAATAATGGAATAGAAATTAATAATAGTAAAACATTTTTTTAAAGTAAGTCTATTACATTCATTATATTTGGGATTTTTTATTTTGTTTTGAAGTGTCACCTTGAACTTGCTGCCGTCCACCGCCGACATCTCTGTTTCCTGTCCGAGGCTGAACGAGTGAACTTTGGTGAAGGCGGGGGTTTTCATGGTGTAGGTGAAATCCTTCCCTTTCTGCTCGATCGTGATCACCGGCTTCACCTCTTTTCGCATTTTCACAACCATCTGAGGCGCCCCTGCAACATCAAAACAAAACAAATAAACACCTGCAAACAAAGACATCAATAACTCACCTCAATTAAAGATCCATTTACCAACTTCTTTCAGGAACTCCTCCAAGTTCTCCTCGGAGTAGACTTTCCAGGTGCCGTTGAAGTCCATCCCTGCTGCTGCTGCTGCTGCTGTCACAGAGTGTTTGTTGTCCTTGTCGTCATCAGCTCATCACAATCTGCTAGTTGCCATGACGGAGACTTTTAAACTCCCTGTTATTTAGAGTGGAATTTCCACAGAGACCCACAATGGGTGGAACTTACTCCTCATTCATTCACAGAGTGTGATGCAACACCTTCAAGCACCCATTCATGTATATTTCCAATTATCCCAATAATTGGAAATATCCCACAATACATCCGCACTAACAAACCCAAGCACATTCAAGACATATTTATTTATCATGATATAAAAATACTTCGACTGGCCAAACACACAGGAAGCACAAATACATTTTAAGGCATCAGACATGTGCAGGCGGCAGAAGCTCAGACCGGTCAGCGCAGAAGTGACGAGGCGATTAAAGCTCCAGGTAAACATGCCGAGTCCACGTAAACAAACAGAGATGTGGAGCTTTGTTTCCCGGTGGGAATGTTACTGAAGCTCACGGCGGCTCCAACACTTTTCACATCTCAAAACAATCACAAGAGGAGCACATGTAACACACGGATACGTCAGTTAAAGGTGCAGTGTGTGTGGCAGCCTTCAGTTATCGTGAAAAGTCAAACATGGCCGCCTCCTGCTGCTGACGTAAACACAAAGGGCTGCTTCCGGGGTCACGACAACGCTTGAAAACTTGACGATACATTTGGGTTACAACAGAGAGGGAGAACATTTCACTGAAATCCTGCAGACTGGACCTTTAACGTGGTGCTGACCTACAGTCCCTGAGAAAACATTGATCAGTCATGCAGCAACGTCTACGGACATTTTCAGACTTTGGTCAGATGATGATCATTATTACAGTTTGTTGTGCAGGTCAATCGCATGCGCCTGTGATATGTAAATTTATGCAAATTATTTGGGGGGAGGGGTGAACACACAGGTCATGTGATTTATGGGTCAGGATCAATTGGCAACCTCTGGGGCTGACGGATGAGGTCAATAAAGTAGAGGAGGAAAGACTTGCAGTTCACGGGGCGGCCACTTGAGGTCAAGTGAGTCAATCCCCATAGACTCCCATGTGAAAATGATCAACTTTACACTTTTTATTCTTATTCTCCCCAGGTTTGAAATGATGCATAATTAAGGGGCGTGGCCTCTTGAGTGACACCTGGGCCGAGCAGGCATGTTCTGTGGATGCTGCGACAGCACCGTGGGCCCACCCCAGCTCTATACCTGTGCTCCGCCTCTTTGCCCGTTTTTGGATGAACCCGGAAGTGGGAGGAGTTAAGCATTGGCAAGATGGCCGACGAGATAAGCCCTGTGCAGTAGCCTATGGGTGACATCACGGACGATACCGTCCATCTTTATTTACAGTCTATGGTATAGTATCGATGGTCTTCCTTATTCTGTGCTTTGAGGGTGTAAGCTCCACCCATGTGCTGCTTCAAGTTTGATAAAACAAACGCTCCTGTCTTCTACATTTAAAAAAACAGGTGCATGTTAAGATATGAAACATGGATGTGGCTCAAATGAGTGAATGGCTGTTTGTTCATGCTTTGGCGATAAGTTCAACAACACATTCACTAATACTGAGGGAGACAAACTACTTCAAAGACCCCAAAAATACTTTTAAATATATAAAGCTTTGTTATGACCTTTGATCTCGAGCTCTGTAAACATGTTTAATCGTGAGGGGGCGGAGCCGACCCCGGGTCACTGAGGCAGCGGGACAGTTTCAGACGCTCCTGCTCCTCCTGGTCATCCGCAGGTTTGGCCTTTTGCTCGGTGACGCCGTTGTCAGACAGGGCTCCGCTCTGATCGGTCCTCTGCCGGAACTCGTTCAGCAGGCTCACGGCTTCAGGGTGAGCGGGGAGCTGAGAGGTCGGACCCCTGATGCTCCCACCGTCTGTGTCGTAGGTGTAAACCTGGTGCTCTGGAACCAAGATGGACGCGTTAGAACCACGTCAACAAACGGCGGCGGAGGAATGGGTGAATATTTCGTGTCCCTCTGACCTGATTCAAATCCCACTTTCCTCACGGGCGGCGTTTCCTGTCGGTTTGCAGGAACTGTGAGGTAGTGACTCATCTGTGGGGGAAACAGAAACATCTGACTCAGCACTTCCCCCCCATTCAGACATCTGCGACCAATTTAGGAGAAAGGATTGGAAAAAGAAAGAATTAAAAATGATAAATAAATGATTTTAGCATTATGGGTCAAAACTCACCCTCCTCTCCATCTCCACTCTCTGCCTCCGGAATCGAACCTCACTCACGCTGTCCTCGAACGGGTCCATCAGGTCGTGTCGGCTGTACGAGCGCAGCTGAGGAGAAAACATAGCCTCACATCATTTCTGCTGAAATAGGAACAAATGTGACGGACTGGGCCTTTAACTTGGAAAACCTGCCCGTGTTCAGGAGGCTAAATATAAATATATATAAACATCGCGTTGTCAGACGTGTGAATGAATAATTCAGTGGCTCCGCCCCCTCGTACCCTCTGTCTGGTTTTCTGCAGGTTTGCTCGCAGCATCTTCCTGATCTCCTCCTCTCGGCTCTTGGAGATGCTCGGTATCGCTCGCTGACTGATGGAACCTTTGGGCTGAATGTTCCTGCACGGACACACGACATAAATATTTCAGGTCACAATGTTTCCCTGTCATTAAAGGTGCAGTGTGTAAGACTTCAGTCCATTTTTGTCACCTCTATCTACAAAAACAGGATCACAAAACAATCACCGAGACATTTTTACAAACGTACAATCACACCAGTGTATGACAAAACCCTGAAAGGAGCCCTTTAATGTATATTTACATGAGGAGCAGGTCCTCTCTACAGGGGGCCGCCATGTTTTTTTTTTTTACAGTAGCCCAGAGTGGACATACGTTCCAATGACCACTGAAGTGGACCACAGCTTCTCCTGCATGTTCAGAATGGTGAGGGTGAGCTGATGGACACAACGTGCAACCTCACCTCTAGAGGTCACCACATCTGCCACACTGCACCTTTAATCTCAAAACTGTCTAAATGTAAGAATCTGTTCTAATCGCAGAAGGACTGGAACTGACTGCATGGAGACGGAGGACATGACGGTGGGCAGCTTGGCGGCGCTGCCGCTCTCCACCAGCATCATGGCCTGTTTCATCTCCAGCTTGTTGTAGAAGGAGATGAGCTGAGGCTCGGTGGAGCGGTCGCCGGCGATCAGCCACTTCTTCACGTAGGCCTTGTTGAAGCGGTTCAGCCTGAGGGGAGTGGGAACAGCATCGCGTCAGCCCTTTAAAGGTGATGATGTCATCATGACAAGAGGGAGGAGTCATACTTGTCTTTCCAGTGATGGTGTCCATAATGACCGCAGATGTCTTCAATCCCCGTGAGGAGATGATCCAGGAACTAAGGACAGGGTTAAGGATGACATCATGTTTGTGTGTTTTGGTATATTCCAAAGTTTAACGTTGGAAAAAGTTACCTGCATGTGAATCTCCTCATTTATTGATCTTTTACTTTCCTTCTTCTTCTTCACGGCCAAAAGCTCCACCAGAGGCCGGATGGTCATTCCCTGAGGAACGAGGGGTGAGCGGACACACACACACACACACACACACACACACACACACACACACACACACACACACACACACACACACAACACACACACACACACACACACACACACACACACACACACACACACACACACACACACACACACACACACACACACACACACACACACCATTAATGGGTTTCCTGGCCCCTTACCGTTCTCAAAATCAATTATCAGTGGCTGAGTGGTTAGAGCCGTCGCCTTTGGTAGCAAAGGTTGCTGGTTCGAGTCCTATTCAGGCCCTGAATGCTGCAGTGTCACTGGCCCTGATACCCCTGATGGCCCTATGTGTACGGGTAGAAATACCCCGTGACCCAGAATACTGGATAAGCGGTTGATGATGACATAATCAATTGTTAAGGTGGATCGCAATTCATCAGTCTCACCACCAGTGGTCGGTAAAGTAAAAAGGTTTACTTAAGATAAGATAAACCTTTATTCATCCCACAGAGGGGACGAAGAAAAGAATAATAAAAGAATAGTAAAGACAAAGTATAATAAAAAAATAATTCCTTTGTTTTGATCATTCTGTCTCGGACACTGCGCAACTCAGATTTGTACGATAAAAGATATTCATTCAATTTTTTTTTCAAACTATTATTATTATTATTGTAAAATGTGTCCATTGGCAATCGTATTTTGATCATTATTTAATTATTTCTTTATTTCACAGTTCAACAATAATAAAAACAACAACAACAATAATAGTAATAATAAAACAAGTATTTATTATTATTATTATTATCATAATCATTACCATTGTGCTCTCACCTGCACAAAGACGGTGAAGAAGATGACGGTGATGATGGCGGTGAGGAACATGTTCTTCATCTCGTTGCTGGTCAGCAGGAAGCCCAGTGAGAAGGCGATGGCGCCTCGCAGGCCACCGTACGCCACGATGAACTGGTCCTTCTTGGTCAACTTCACGATACGGAACTTGTTGATGACAAAGGTGAGACCGATGACGCCTGAACAAACCAGAGAAGAAGACAAAAACCATTAAAGGTTCGTACACACATGTGTGCGTCCTTCTCTACTGTACTGACCCAACACTCTGGACACCAAACACAGGATGAGGGTGAGGATGACGAAGGTCCAGTTCCAGGCGTGAGGACCCGCTACCGTGGAAACGCCGAGGAAGATGAAGATGAGCGTCTCGGTCACGCTGCTCCACATCTTCAGGAAGTACTTGATGGTGGTGTACGACTTGTGGGAGATGTTGGCCTCCACGTACGGACGCATCATCACGCCACACGCGATCAACCTGCACGGAAAGAACGTAGACTAGATGTGACTAAAGATGGTTTGGGCGGAGTGCTTCTGTGACAAATTGTGGGCGTGTCCCATGTAGCCGAATCCTAACTCCTCCTACTTCCTGGTTCATTCAAAAACAGGAAAAGAGGCGGAACACACGCGGAGCTGTGCGGTCGGCTGGTGGTGCCGTCACCTCATCCGCGGAATGTAACAGGTCGGCTCGGGTGTCAGTCAAGAGACCACGCCCCTAAATATGCGCATCTCAAACATCGATGATAACACATGTGACTGATTGAGACCAAAACTGATGTTTGTACCAGACTTTCACCTCTGAAGTTGATCAATTTAACATGGGAGACTATGGGGATTTGCTCCGCCTTGGAGCCTGCCCCCTGTGGTTACACTATGCATTGCATCTGGAGGTTGCCCCTCGGGCGAAACAGATGGAAACTGCAATCAAAGACATCGGAGCCGACGTCGACTCCAAACGTCTACTCACGCCATGATCCCCGACAGGTGGAAGACCTCGGCGGACAGATAGGCCATGTAGCTGTAGAGGAAGACGAAGAGCGGCTCGATGACGCGGGTGTGAGAGGTGAAGCGGGAGGTGAACGCCCCCAGGAGCCCGTAGATGGCGCCGACCAGGATTCCTCCCAGCGCCACCACGAAGAAGCAGACCACGCCGAGGAGGGCGTCGACCACGGTCACGGTTCCTGCGTGAGCGAACTCCTCGAACAGGTGATAGAGAACCTGCGCGGAGGGAACGCATTGTTTATAGTGACACCAGTGGAGGTGAAGTGCACTGCATTCAGCATTTGGTCACATAGACGCGCAAGTTGCTAACAATAATATCAACTGGCCACAGCCGCCTGTGCGCTCCCTCTCCGACACAGTTAGCTGTTAGCTAGCCGCTAGCAAAGAGGTCAGCTGGCCGGGACGAGGACGCAGGAGATGTAACATGTAACACGTAAGAGAGAGTGCGCCATCTGGTGGCTGGTTGGCTCTATTTACCACCAAAGCTAGCCGGCTAATGACACCACTGTATCTCAGCGATCTTTAATAGCGCATACGTGTCCCATTAACAGCATTTTCATATAATAACGACCCAACAGAGGCAAACAAAAAAGTTAGCGTAATGCACCTTTAAAGTATAAAAACTAGACTGGCGGTTAAAGGTGGGGTGTGAGAGATTTTGGTCTATTTTCATTTTTATTTTTTCACTTCTAAAAATATTACAAAACAATAACGTACTGACGTTTTCATGAATCTATAATCTCGTAAATGCTTTAGGTTTTGTTTTTTCCATTTCCCTGAAATGAGCCCTTTAATGTATATTTACATGAGGAGTGGATCCTCTCTACGGCGGCGGCCATGTTTTTACAGTCGTAAAAGCGGACGCACTAAACATCTTTAGAGTTTGAACGACAACTGAAGTCGACCACAGGTTCTCCTGCATGCTGAGACGGGTGAGGGTGAGCTGATGGCCACAACGTGCAACTTCACCAGCAGATGTCACCAACTCGTACACCCTGCACCTTTAAAGCATCAAATCTAGACGATGGCAGTTAACAGTCCTGAGGTGTCGTCCATTCCCTCACCACAGTGACGGCGTCGTTGAGCAGCGACTCCCCGAACACGAGGATGTGCAGCAGCTCGTTGATGTGGATCTCCTCGAACACGGCGAGCACGGCCACGGGGTCGACGGCCGAGATGATGGAGCCGAACAGGAAGCAGGACAGCAGGTCCACGTTGGCCAGCTGAGCGCCCTCTATCTGACACACGCCGTACATCATGGCCCCCACGAAGAAGGCGTTCCACAGCGTGCCCACCACCGCGAACACCAGGATGGTGCCCATGTTCTCGGTGAAGGGCCGGATGGGCAGGAAGTAGCCGGCGTCCAGGATGATGGGCGGCAGCAGGTAGAGGAAGAAGAGCTCCGAGTCCAGGACGGGAGCTCTCTCTCCGTTTGCTTTGATGATGCCGCCGACCAGCAGACCCACCACGATCAGCAGGCAGCTCTCGGGCACCACGTTCGAGACCCGAGGGATAATGTGAAAACCTGCAGAGACACGATTCAGAGATTCATGTTTCCACAGCAGAGGCCCAAAGTCATCAAATATGCACAAATAGATAAAAGACTCTTTCTATGAATGGGGTCCGACATTTTTGTAAAATATTACAGGGCAACTGGATACAACATGCAACTCCACCACTAGATGTCGTCAAATCCTACACGCCAAATCCGACTCTGCAAACCTCATACGATGAGGTCACCGGTTTGAATCCGATCTCCTCCACTCAGCAGTCTGAAGTGCGTTTGGGCAAAATACCAAACCTCAAATCCAATGGTGAACCTTAACAGAGCTGTATGAGTGTGTGTGTGAATGACGGGTGGACTCGTGGTTGGTCTGGTTCTTATAAGGGCTGATATTTATTTACATGCGCTTTGGCTCCAGTGCAGTTGTGTCTCTTTACTTTTTACAGTTATTGAAATGTTGCTGAATTGTTCTCATGCTTTTTTTTATTTTTATTTTTTAATAAATGAATAAATAATATCTCACTCTGACTGTAAATCATTAAAGACTCTGTTGACCGTGTTGGATGAGAACACACGAGGTGGATCAGTGGAAGGATTCTCTGGTTTGTTTACTCATGACTGAGTAAGAAGAAGAGGAGGAGGTGAAGAAGAAGATGCAGCAGCAGCTCTGGCTCATCTTTATCAGTGTGTCCAGCTGTGGTCTCGGAGGGCGGGTCCCACTTCCTGTCCGAGTGCGGCGCTCGATAACAAAGATGTCAGTGTGCAGCGTCACAGAGGAGCAGCTGTACACAAGACCCCTGACTGAATCAAACACTGTGGAACACACACACACACACACACACACACACACACACACACACACACATACACACACGCACCCGTATCCTCAGGCCTGGACCTGGGTCACATGACCCTCAGGAAGAATGTCTCAGCTCACAGAGAAAGAAAGAGAGAGAGAGAGGGGAGAGAGAGAGATAGAGAGAGAGAGAGAGAGAGAGAGGGGGGGGGAGAGAGAGAGAGAGAGAGAGAGGGGGGGGAGAGAGAGAGAGGGGGAGAGGCAGGAAATGGACAGTTCTTATATAAAGCTTTTCCAGAGGGATCTGTCACTCAAAGCGCTTTAATCCCAGTGAATCACACCAGGGAGCGTCTGATAATGGCTTTTCAGGGTCGGGATCTATAACTAATAATAGTAGTTAATGACCAATATTTACAATTCGAATATATTTACAGCAAAAACGTCTGCTTTCCGATCAAAAGTTAGGATTTAGGATATTACGACAGTTAAAGTGAATGCCTTTATCACACGAGGACACAAGTAGTCCTTAAAGTACTTCCTGATTGAATGTGATGTAACTTATATGACCTTATAACCTTTATCTCAAGCTTTTTGAAAACATAAGAGTAGGAGAGACCTATATCTGCATAAGAGCCAGATTTTTAGGTCTTTTTAATTTCATTGGTGATCTATAAAAAAAAAAAGAAAATAAATAAAAATTGAATTAAATAACAAAAATATGAATAGCAGCTTCAGGCTGATAATCGGATAAGTCGTCCTTAAAGTGCTTCCTGACTTAATGCAATATATGATATAACTTAATGGAAGTGGATTAGACTTATGTGATGTCATAACCTGCGCCCACACACACCCCACACAACGACAGCACCGTAAATAGTAAACAAATGAAAGTAAATCTATTCATCAATAAGTACATGAATAAATAATAAATGAAGGAGAATAAATGGAGAGTCCGGAGGAAATGAGTGAGCCAATCAGCCGGGAGATAAAAGCAGAGGGAGGTTATTGTTATTTTCTCTGCGTCAGCGCTGAAGGTCACTGACGAGCGAAGAGTTATTATAAAACCTCCTCTTCATCCTTTTAATCTCGGCCTGAACAGCTGATCTCCACCTCCTGCATTTACCTCTGTGATCCCTCAACATCTGCTTCAGATGGGGGGGGGGGGGGGTGAAAGGGGGGGGGGGGGGTTAAAGGTCAAACTAAAATTAACTCCGCCTGCAGAGACGAGGATAAACAGTTTATCCCTGCCGTGTAAATATCAAATATGGATCCAGAGGACAGAGACGGTGTCTCAGCTTTAAAGGGGGAATGCAGCTATTTTTTCACAAGGTTGAATTGGACAAAAAAAAATAATTAAAAAGGAGAAAAATGAGTCTTGACCATGAAAACCCCCAAATGACCTGATTTCAACCTTCTGGTCAAATAACTGTTTAAAGGTACAGGGTATAGGGTTTAGCACCATCTAGTGGTGAAGTTGCACATGGCAGCTGAATATCCCCTTCCAGTAAGAGAACCAATGGGAGCCTCCTGTTATTATTAAAACGTTGTACATCCAACATGGCGGCCACCATAGAGAGGACCTGCTGCTTGTTTTAGTATCATGAAAACAACAATTCAAACATTCATGTGGTTTATAGACTTATAAAAATAAACTAGTAACATGATATTAAATACATTTCTGTCAATGGAAATTAGGGGAAAAAATATAACCTTAATTTTACACACTGCACCTTTAATCTCTCTACTCATTGAACAAGTCATAATTAATATAAAAAACAATAATATTAAGGCTTATTTACTCAATTGAAAGTAGGATAATATTTAAAAAATGAAAATTATTATATATATGTATATATTTTAGTCTTTAATCTTTTAATCTTCCATCTTGTTAATTAATTTTGTAAATTTGTTTTTGTGAAACTTTTCAAAATAAAAGTTGTGGGATCTGACTTGGCCTCCTTCTGCCTGGATGATATATAATACAAATCTAGATATCTAAACAAACATCACATGTTACCATGGTGAATATTGATGAGTATTGGCGCATTGATGAGTGATTGGTTCTGCATCACTCACCCAGTTTCATGAGCAGCGCCAGAAGGATCCACAGTGAGATCTCGAAGGGCTTCCGGACGTGCTCGTAGTTGAAGGAGAGAACCGGGAAGGCTTTCCTCCGGTGCCCCGTGGAGTTCGTCCGGTGATGCGGGTCCCCCTCCGGCTCAGGAAACTCCCGGGGGTCCGGCTCCCGGGTCGCGTTGCTTCCCCCCATAACCTCGTCACGACTCGCGGAGGCAGCGACCAAGAGCAGGAGGAGGAAGAGGAGGAGGGGGGAGACACAGGTGAACACACCGGGGACGTGGTGCGTGGTGGAGCCGGTGCTCCGGAGCCTGAGTCCGGCCATTTTTTGAGGCGGTTCTCTCGGTCCCTGCTTCGGCTCTAGTGCTGAGGATGAAGAGGAGGGTGGGGATGAAGAGGAGGAGGAGGAGGAGAGCGGAGAGCCCCGGCGGAGAGCGGCGCACTTTTACGCATGGGCATCTTCAAATTAGCTTCGAGGGAACCAACTCGGGTTTTCTAGAGTAAATAAAAACTCGTGACGTCAGAGGAAGGTAAACATTTTCATAAGCTCACCAGCTGTAACACTTGAACCTGAAATATTTTAGTTTCATCCTCAATTTCGACTTAAACACGTAAGTTCACATGAAAACTCCTCATCTGCCCCTCAGTGAACTCTCCCTCTGCTGCGGTTCTTCCTGTCAACTCTCAAACACTCCGCCCACAGTGGGCACACTGCGACACCGACACCTGCAGGAGGGGAGGAGGAACTGCAGCAAGCACACACCTGCACCCTGAGCTGGAGATGGATTGATTTTCTTGATAAAATAAAATAAAATAAAATAAAATATAATAAAATAAAATAAAATAAAATAAAATAAAATAAACAAATAAATCAACAAATAAATAAAATGAAATAAAATAAAATGAAATAAAATAAAATGAAATA
>JAFBJT010110496.1:17878-35784 GCA_016785325.1 Chascanopsetta lugubris
TGTGTGTGTGTGTGTGTGTGTGTTGTGCTGTCCAAACTGAGAGAAATTAGATTCAAGCTCTCATCCAGTCTGTCTGATCCAGGTATCAAGATGCAGACTTGGTCACACATCCAGCAATAAACAGGGGGGAAGGGCCTTTACAATTTCCTCCGACATCTCACACACACACACACACACACACACACACACACACACACTCACACATCTTTACCCATCATTGATGTGAGCCTTAAGCAACGATAACCTCACATTCACAAATGCAGCCGAAAAGAGCCACTTATAACAAATGCTGTATGAAATTCTGTCTGTGAACACACACACACACACACGCACACACACACGCACACACACATGCACACACACAAGCACAGACACAGCCAATGAACTCAGCTAAGGTCACTTCATGCACACACACACAGACAGACCAGCAGTTTCCCCAATAATGGCGGTGCCTCTCATGAACTCATTCACCGTGAGGTCACAGGTTCAAGTCCCATGAGGGGGAGGGGGAGCAAGTAAACGATTGGGAGAATGAGGGTGGAAGGAAAGGAGGGAGGGAGGGATGCAACGACGACCAACTCTCACTCACCCAGTCCTCCACCCACCCCACCACCCACAGCGTGTCTGTGTCTCCCAACACCCTCCCCCTCCTCCTTTTTCTTTGCCTCCAGCCACAATCTGTCTTCTTATTCAGGACCACATGCATGTACATGCAACCATGCATATACACACACACACATACACACACAAAGTAGAGTACATTATTGTGCACTAGAAATCCAACTCAACATGCTAATATGACTTCTAGTTTGTATTTATACATGTGAGTGTACATCCTTGTACACTCCTTTGTGTGTGTGTGTTGTCACCACGTTGTCAGTGTAATGAAGTTATGTGAGCAATCACAGTCTGGGTGGAGCAGAATACAGACTGACAGCCAAACAGTCACACACACGCAAATTCACTCTTGCATTGGACAAATGTGTCACATTCTATTTCAGCAGCAGCACTCAGGACTATTTTTAGCTTTTTCATCATGTGCCCTTGAGCAAAATACTCAGTCACCTCTCTGGAAACTCCGTTTTGTTTAGTTTCATTGGTTGTCTGTTACAATTTCTGCTAAAATATATGTATGGGTCTCTACATGTTTTTGAATTCAAATATTTTATTATAATACTAAAATTCCCTCTTGTTAATATCTGTCACAGAAAGCTTTATTTAAGCAATATACAGTCTAATCATTGCCATATGCACCATAGTTCACAAACATAAACACACACACTAAACCTATACATAATGTCAAACAACCAACGCATGAGAGAGAGAGAGAGAGAGAGAGAGAGACTCTCTTTCATAGGAAACAAGAGCCGGTAACCTTTGACCTTTACCATTCAGCCTGTCTGGAAAATAGCGAGCCTGGAATCGATCAGCACTCCTCTGACCCAGACACCCCACCCCCTCTATCTTTATTCTCTCCATCCATCCACCACCCATTTATCCTGAACCATGCAATTTAAACTCCAAATGATTTTTTTTCTTTAGAAAAGCGTGTCATCTTTTCTCATTCACAATCCTAAATTGAATCAGTTGATATATCATGATCTTACTCTTCAGTGTCAGAGAGTTTGCTACATCATGAAACTTCGGTTTCACACCATACTGAAATTGGAATGATACAGAGATTAGCATGGCCCCTGCGCCACGATGACACGCAAATTCGTGAAGCGTTCCTCATTCGCAAATGTCCCCACTGTGGGATGGATAAAGGGTTATCTCATCTTAATGTGTGCATGCTCTTGTCTCTTGGTGTTCAGAGGCCTCTCAGGTGCGTCCTGTCATGACTGTCCACTCTGTGTTGCAGAAGAGTACAGACTGTTTGTTCACTCGTTGTCAGTTATCCAAGTGTTGGGGAACATTCAACGCTGTCGGTGAGTTTGTGACCCTGTGAAACCATCGAGTGTTGAGTGTACCCTCACTCTTGAGTTCACATCATTTGGAAAGACAGACTTGCTTTGTCTCTCTGTCCCTGCTAACAAATTGAAATGTGAAAAATACCATTATCATGTCATTGCAGGGATTGTGCAAATAACATTTGGCAGAAACAGAGTTAATCCCAGCAGTGAGGTTGGTACACAAAAGATCAATCGAAGAGAGACAATGATACAACACACGGCAAACATCTAATCGAGCAGTAATTTGTCTCACATACAGCGAACAGTCCTAAACAAGCAGAAGTCCAAACACAACAGGTAAACACCAAGTCAAACAAACAAGGTGGTGAGAGGAAAAGGTTATTGACATGATGCCATTTTGGGGCAGCAGTTGCTCAGTGGTTCAGCTAGTTGTCTTTGGAAGCAAAAGTTGCTGGTTCGAATTCCACTTTGGCCCTGTTGCAGTATCACTGGGCCTGACATTGATAGCCCTATGTGTACTGGCAGAAATACCCTGAGACATGGAGCTATTTTGAAATTATTATTCATCTGCTGCTACTGAGTAAAAGGAGCTCTGCAGAACCAACAGACAGATGTTGGAATAAAAATCTGCAGTCACTGACTTGGAACCAGCTGGAGCTTCTCACAGAGCACATTGGTCTTTATCTAAATAAAATTAGAACTCCACTCTGTCGCTATCAATGCCTGTTTCAGCCAAAGATCACGGTTTCTTGTGTTTACCATGGTGAGAAAATAATGAACTGAATGTTTAAAAGTAGTAAATGTGCTTCTTTGAAATTCTAGATGCATATCAACAATTCTCTGCATGTGCTTTATTTACAGATGAAAACAACAGACAGCTGAGCCTTTCCATCCAGATCAGATATACTGGATAATGAGGAAGGTGACAAACAATCACCTGATGAAATCACCTGACTGCTGCCTCCCATTCATTTCAACAATCACCACAGAAACACCTTGAACCTGTGTGAAGCAGCTACCATGGGAAACTAGCTAAATCAAAAGCTTGATCTATCAGAATTATTTACCATGTTCATTCCTTTATAACCCAAGTTTACTACCATCTAAAGGTAGTGAGAAAAAGTGATCCATTTGCTTTACTTGTCACTGTTCTGTTGTCAGCGATTCCTTGGGGGTTGGTAGTCAACTACCAATGCGGGTTCCCGGTTCACATTCATCGCTGTCGGTGGGTTGGTGATGCTGTCAACTCACCGGTCGATGGATGACAACCGTGTCCATGCATGGCCACACAAATCCCGAAGAGCTGCCCTCAATAATCTGTGTTGGCTGTTTGCATCTGCTGGGTTTGAAGGAATTTTCATTTTTGTATGAAATATCTTGTTCAACAGATCATGGCATAAATAAAGAATGTGGGGCAACACTGTTACATGGTGAGTAAGAGATAATGTCATCAGTATTGACAGCACAGGACTGTCAGTGTGCCTTTTAGCAAACTGCAGGTGCCCATTGATGATTTGTTGCATTGTTTCTGTACTATCAGGTCATAGTGATACCAGGGGTAGGAACCTTTATGTCTAACTGTATTACCCGGAACTGGGGGAACATAATAAAGAGACGAAACCTCACCGGAAGTGACTGGTATGCACCTCGTTATTCTTGGTCATTTATAAGGTCCACAGACACGATCCATCAAAGATACTGTGTTCTATGTCAAATAAAATATCAGAATGTGTGTGAGTGAGGCCGGCGCTCAGAGCAGCAGCAAACAGAAACAGTGCCACGGTGGTGGCTGGAAACTGAAATCAAGAGTTAAAGCTGAAAGTAATCCACTGATACAAGCAGGCCGTGAAGGAGCTGAGAATAAAGAGAAACAGTGTCAGTGTTTATAGCCTCCATGCTTTTCTATATGGTCACTGAGCATCACTGCTGCCTCATCCAAGGACTCAGATCCTGCTCTAAATCATGGAACTGAGACAGAGGTAACTGGCTCTGACTAATGGAGACCCTGACATGTGGATGAACCACAAAGTCCACTCAGTGTCCCTCATTAAGCTCAAATGAAAGTGGGTCACCAATTTCCTCTGTGCACATTCAAACACATGGATCTAAAACTCATTTTACCCTTTATCCTGCATGATCACGTCAGGAGGAACTATGGATTTTTTAAGTTACTCCAATGAGGTGAAGGTCTCCATCAGGAACACCGATTTCTTCTAATCATAACATATAAGGACTGCAATAATAATAATAATAATGTTGATACTACTACTACTACTACTACTACTAATACTAACAATAATAATAATGATACTAATAACAACAATAATAATAATACAACATTAATAGTAATTATGATAATCTGTGGTTTCTTGGTTTATGTATTATTTGTGTATATTTTAATATTTATCCAAGTATTTGTTTAATCTATATTTTATCCATCTGCCAAACATTATTAACAATATATCATGGTCATTTGTCGCCCTCTTGTGATTTATTTTAAATACCGCAGGGAGATTTTTAGGCCTTTTATAGGGATTTTGCAAAAAAAGTGGGCAGTTACCTCCTCTGGTGGTTGTCCCTGGGTACTGCATATGCAGTACTAAATATCTAGAGTCAATTATGGCCATTTGCTGTCATCTTGTGGTCAAGTATTTTTACTGCAAATGCACTACCTTTAAGGAACCAACCGAGTGATACATACTTTTATGCAAAATCCCCATGAAATGCCTATAAAAGCTGGTTGCAGTATTTCAAATGAAACGCAGGAGAGCCACAATTTACCATGACAGATTATAAATGGTGTTTGGCAGACAAATAAACTGATTATACCATCAGGAAAAGACACCAGATGTACTTCTGCTTCCTCTTGGTTGGATTGCAGCTGGTAAACAAGCATCAGTAGTCTGTCACCCAGTGGACTGGCGTGTACCCCACAGCAGAAGTACCTCTTCTCCTTCTTGGTTGGATTATGCCTAAGAAAAAAAAGCTTCGACACCTACACTGCCATTCTTCTCCTGTGTGTATAGAAGAAGGGATTTGCTTTGCTGAAGACCTGACCCTAGTGGACTGGAGGTCCAGACGGGCAATGTGGCCAAAAATCCTTAAAAGGCCAAACGCGGATAGGTGTAGCAGACTGACAGCCAATCAGATCGCAGTATCTGTGTTTGGTCTGCCTGCTGACGGACAGCCAATCAGATTGCAGTATCTCCATGCTGCTTCATCTGTTTAGATTATTCATGGAATTTATTGATGTAATTCACAATTGTGTCATTTCTGTTTGTTTTTGAAAATGATGTGTGATTTGACCTGAATTTGATGTCACATGATATACAACATAATTAATTTATTCCATATATTTTATAATACGTGTGTGTGTGTGTATATATATATATATATGATATGAAATAGTATATTTTGATTTTTGTGTGTGTATGTGGGCTTCTATATGTGTGTCTGTATGTGTGGGTCTATATGTGTGTTTGTGTGTCTATGTGCATTTCTATGTGTGTGTGTGTGTCTGTAGGTGTGTCTCTGTGTCTTTGTATGTGTGTCTATATATGTCTGTTTCATATATTGTGTGACTTTGTGTCCTTTATGTGTCTGAGTGTGTCTCTATATGTGATTATATGTGCATCTGTGTGTGTCTATATGTGCATCTGTGTGTTTATATGTTTGTCTGTGTCTGTGTGTGTCTATATGTGTGTCCGTCTGTATGCATTTGAGTGTACGTGTCTGTGTCCACGTGTGTCTATATGTGTTTCTGAGTGTGTCTGTGTGTTTATATGTGCATCTGTGTGTGTCTATATGTGTGTCTGTATATGCGTGTGTGTGTATGTATATATATATATATATGTGTATGTGTCTATGTGTGTGTTTGTGTGTATCTATGTGTGTCTGTGTCTATGTGTGTATGAAATAGTATATTTTCATTTTTGTGTGTTGTGGGTTCTATATGTGTGTCTTTGTATGTGTCTGTGTTGTCTATATACGTCTGTGTTTCACATATTTCGTGTCTTTGTGTGTCCTTTATATGTATGTCTGAGTTGATGTCCATGTGTGTTTGAATGTGTGTCTATGTGTGTCTGTGTCTGTGTGTATCTGAGTGTGTCTGTATGTGTGTCTGTGCGTGTCTATGTGTGTGCGTGTGTGTTATATTAAGATATTAAAATGAACTCATAATGATATCATACAACGGTGTAAATCTTTAAAAAGAGCATTAAAAAGTCAGAATACAGTAAATACTGTCAGCCACATATAAGTATACATGTAACTTGATATACTGACATAAAACACCATTGTAAACAAACAGAGAAACAACTTTTCAATGCTCAGAAAAGGTTTTGAAACTCTTTAAAAGCATGAAAAGTGCTGGTCTACAGTGTAAAGTCATGAGTCTGACTTGCGTTTGACTGATGAAAGTAAAAGTCGCGGATAAAATGTGAAATATAATCGTGTACTGTCCTCTTCCTGGTTTCACTCACTCCTGAGCCATGTTCCTTTTAAAAGATCAGCACTTGTCATACTTTTATAGAGTTTCAGAACCTTTTCTGAGCATTGAAAAGCTGCTCCCGACTAACAACACATATATTTACAAACATAGTTTAGATAATGATGTCAATAAATCATATCCCGGTATCCCATTAAATATCCACACACAAACACCCAGTTATAATCATACACCCAATTAACCAAATGACCAACACCCCTCCTCCTATCTATCCCCTCGGTCTCTCCCCCGGAACTTCGGCACTTTATGCAGCACGTTATGACCTCTCGTTGCACATGTAACATGCTGGTAAAATTTAGGACGCACAGATCTTAAGTCCACATGGTTAAAGTCTCCAGCCACAATGAAAATGCCATCCGGGTGGGCAGACTGTATTCTGTTGAGAGCAGCGAGCAGGGTCTTCAATGCCGCGTTAGCATTAGCACTCGGTGGTGTGTATACGGCTGTAACCATGACAACCGTGTGTTCTCCGGCCAGGTAAAAAGGACGACATCTGAGTGTTATGAACTCCAAATCAGGGGAACAGTGTGTTCCAGTCACTGTAGCGTTGGTACACCACCTGTTGTTGGAGTAGATGACCAGTCCTCCTCTGCTTTTCCCCGAGACGCTCGTCGGGTCGGCTCAGTGTGCTGTGCGTCCCGCTAGCATGATAGCCTCGTCTGCTACTCCCGAGTGAAGCCAGGTCTCCGTCACGACGATAATGCAGCTATCCCGCACAGTTTTCTGCGCCTCGATGGTGTCCGATAGCTCGTCGAACTTGTTGTTCAGTGACCTGGCATTCGTGAGGTAGATGCTGGGTAGCGCCGGTCTGTGCGGGTCTCTCCGTAGCCGGACCTGGACGCCGGCTCAGCAGCCCCTCTTCCTGCGCCGCCTTTGTTGTAACACGACTTTGTTTAGCCCCGGGTATGGTGAGCCACGGGCTGTTTGCCGGTCGTGTGATTTCCGATGGAATGTTACGGTTAAAGCTCTGCTTAAAGTTTAGCTCACCATAGTGCATTCCGATCCGTAGAAATTCCTCTCTGTTGAACTTCTTAGTGCTCGCCGAAGTAAAGTTAGAAGTAAGAGAAAAAGGTGAAAGAGAGTCAAAGCACCGGGGGAGTTGTCTGGCTGCTGCACTACCGCGCGCCGCCATCTTGTACGTATGTCATCTTGTATTAAAGTGTCCGTGCCGTTAGTGACGTGTATGCCTGTTGTGCTGAAGATAAGTGTTACAAATACCCCCTGTGCGCAATATATACAAATGTCCTGTTGTAACGAAGGTCTCTTCGTTACGTGGGAAGAGAGGTGAAGGGGAGTGCAAGAAGGGGCGAGAGAGAGAGAGAGAGAGAGAGAGAATAGGTTTACAGGAAAGAGCGGAGGTGATGGTGAGAGAGGGGTCAACGAGTGATTGACTCAAATCCTCAAACCCCCTCGCTGTCCAGACGGGAGCTGGTGTTTGGTGTGTGGCACTCCTCCTCCTCTTCCTCCTCCTCTTCCTCCTCCTCCTCCTCCCCCCCCTCTCTCTCTTCCCCCTCCTCCTCCCCCCCCCCCCCCCCCCCCTCCTCTTCACTACAAGCTGTTGTTGGCCTTAACTGCTCGCGGGTCACTGGGGCGCCACTACATCGCCATGTTCGAGGCCACGCAGAACGTCATGCTCAAGCCCACGGAGTCCTGGAGGGAAGCGCTGCTGGACACACGCGTCATGGACCTCTTCTTCACCGTGAGTACAACCTCCTCCATCCCTCCGCTCTGCCCCAGGGCCGGGCAGTTATTCATACACACGTTGTTACCGGGGGGAGGGGGAGAAGGGGGGCAAACAAAAAATGCTGTGGTTATAATGATGGAAAACCTCGTTTTATGTGTTGTCTGTATTGTCTTTATTTCCGTAATCACTCCAAACACCATCTTATCAAGAGACTCAAACAACGTCACTCTTGTAATCGCTCATTATCAAGTGTGTGTCAGGAAAGTGATGAAACATTCTGCACCAAAACAAAGTGAAGAATGAAATTTGAAAATGAGAGTTTTACTTTGTAGGTAATACCAGTTCATTTGAATGAATACGAACAGTTCCATTCATCTGGTAGATGCAGAAAAACACTCCTGTCAAAGGCAAATTGGACTGGAAACTTGTCAGGTTGTTTTTTTTGTTTGTTTTTTTAAAGTAGGACTTTTATTTTGAAGGCTAAGAAAGCGAGGGGGGCGCTGTGAACGGAGGCAGCTGTGCTTCCTCACTAGTAAACATCACGCCTGACAGAATCACACACACAGGAAATGGACTTATTTCAAAATAAAAGCACATTTTCTAGCCTCGTGCTGTTCGACTCCGCCGTGAAGCGCCCAGGTCTGATCTGTCGCAGCCTTGGCGCTGACGCTTGAACTTCAGTCTCGGATGTTCCCTTTAGACTTTGTGTCCTCCTTTACCCTTTCTTCTTCTTCTTCTTCTTCTCCTCCTCCTTCTTCTCCTCCTCCTCCTCCTCCATCTTCTTCTTTGTTTTTCTTCCCGACCTCTAGCTGCTGGTTTATTTATGATAAACAAATCCAGACAGTCTTTTTGGCAGGTCTGGAGTTTGTGCTGCTATTTCTGTGGTTTTCTGCGATGCACCATTAAGTAGATTTATGGGGCCACTCTCCGACGGGGTCGTGTTATTGTGTTAGCGTCCACCGGACCGCCGGGTGGAGTCGGTGTGGACTTTTAAGAGACGGCCCACGCTGGTTTACGGTGTTGAGGTGAAGTGTGGAACAAACGGGTCAGATCCTCCTCCGTGCTGCACCCGCTCGAACCCACGCTGCCAAATACTGAGCTGCAACTCCTCCATCCCTTTCCACATGCATCCCCTCGTTGTCTCCTTGTCCGTCTGTGCTCCGAGACCCCTCAGCTGGAATCATACATACGAGACTTCACTTATCATTCTGCCAAATATGGAGGAGTTTATGGCAGTTTAGTAAAAATGTCTAAATACGGTATATTGGTTCTCGACTGACCCATGTACCTTCCTCTCTCCATCTATTATTGTTGTTGAGTCAAATATGTAAATGTCTTATTTTGCTTACAATCAAAGTACAGTGTAATAAATAGGCGGGGTCGGAAGGTGGCTCAGGATGCATGAGGTTGTTGGTTCAATTCCCAGCCTCTCCACCCAGCGTCAGATGGATAATCTGCCAAATGAAATAACGAAAGTTCTAGAAATTGCCAAAAAGTGATCCCCTGGGAAAAGGTCAGAATGCTATAGTCATGCTAAGCCAAGTGTAGAATTGCTGCTCTGCCAATTACGGCGCCGCACTACCCCAACACCCTGCTGTCTTGTCTGCTGCCAAATACTGATCCAGTCAACAGCCCAAACAACAGCATACATCACCGACTCGAGCTGACTCAGCACGCCGAGACCCGTCCTGAGAAACGCTGAGGTCATGTTTTATAGAATTTCCATTTTTGCTCTTTGTTGCGTTTCCAGCCAAAGACGTCACACATTACATTTTTATCCCTGGGTATGATGTCATGATACAACGGACAGTTTCCAGCGCAGCATGTAAACACAGGATGTCAGTGGTCAGTCCAGTCGGCCATGATGTTAGAGTGTTGTCGGTCTTCGTCTTTAAACAGAAGATGAAAGGCGACCCATCCGTTTGTGTTCTTTGCCTCCGTTTGTTTGAAGTCGCCTCAGCGGGTCAGCGCTCCAACACGCCTGCTGCTAAATTCTGCTCCACTGCAGCTTAATCACACAGCCGCGCTGCCAAATAAAGCTCCCTGAACACCGCCATTGTTTTTGTACGAGGTCTGCAATTGTTTACAGATCGTCTCCGAGCGAATCTCCGGTCTGAAAATGGCAGCTGTAGCTTGTCGCTGCGCACTCGGCATGTTTATCAGGGTGTAAGGATAAATAGTGGGCGTGTACTTTTTGTCTTGGATCTATTTTTTTATTCATGAATGCAAACGTACGGCGTAAACAGTGATTTTAGTCTCCGTTTGTTTTTGTTGAACGATTGAAACGTACGTTTTGTACATAAATGTTTGTTTGTACGCGGTTGGAAGAGGCCTTCTTTGAATTCTGGAAAACCAGCGCCTCTAAGATTTGGAAGTCGTATCTATGAATCATGAACATGTTGGCGTTTTGGGGGGAATTCAGATTTGAAATGTCGGACAACAACTCTTTATTACAGAGTTTATTTTTCCAGACATTGCTGAAACGCATGGTCTCCTTCCTGTTTGAGTTGTTGTAGAGAGAGTGAAAACAGGAGCTTGAGCGGTGGACAAGAAACTATGGTGCCGCCTGAAGATCGTCCCTCGGACTTTGGTCGAAAGAACCTCTTTGAGTTCATCACATTCAGATACATCTCTGCCTCCTCTTTGTTTACTGGAACACAGCATCTCCATCTCTGAGTGTCTCTGCTGCTGCCGTCTCTCGGCTGTTGTTCTCTTATTCACCTCTGGTTTTATGTATCAATAAAAACAAATCAACAGTTAAAACATACTTGGCACCAAATCTAAATGTGGTATTTTTTTAGTTTTTTTTTTTAGTAATTGCCACTTTCCCTGTTTGCCAACTTGCAACACACACCATTCTGAAGATTGATCACCAAAGAAAGAGAACCAGTGCAACAGCAATTCTCTCTCATCCCATCTGCAGATGCTTCACTGCAGTTTGCCGAAGCCCTTTTTTCACACGGCTGAAGTCAAAGTTTGGAGCCTGATTGTCCCGATTGTCTCCGAGCAATCACACATGCCTGTAATTGGCTTGTGAGTTGTAATCAGACACTTAATACGCTTGAGCAAACGGGCTCTAATCAAGGATTTCATCATGGCGGCGGCGGCGGCCGGGTGTGAATCAAAATGTTTGTCATTGTTCAGCTCGTCGTCTTCGCTGCTGGAATCCTGACGATGTGTTTTGTGTCGGTTTCAGTTTTCAGGCTTTTAGTCTTATCTCGCTCTGCGGTATTTCTAGTGGCTCAACTGTTTATTGTAAGGCTGCCGGGACGCTGTCAGCTGTCTGTGCGTGTGTGTGTGTGTGTGTGTGTGTGTAGATCAGTGTGTCTTACAGCATCACCCTGGTTGTTTTGTGTGCATTTGTTGCAAGTGTTGTGTGTATTTCTTTCTCCATGGGGCTTAAACCTGAGCATGTGCTTTTCTATTCACTCTGCTTTAAAGTTGTGCAATTGCGGCGGTTGCATAGCCTGTGTGTGTGTGTGTGTGTGTGTGTGTGTGTGTGTGTGTTTGTTTGTGGTTTCTTATATATCCATATCTATGAGGACCGTTCTATCAATGCCTTGGCTCTAAGGTCGCTTTGTTGACTCCTCAAAACCTGAAAGTGCTGTTTCAGGATCAATAACGAAGAGTGTTGATAAGACTCAACAACGTGACTCCTCCCACTCTCCGGGAATGAACCTAAAAAGCCCACCTTTCCGCAACACGTCTGTTGTATTGAACATTTTTTCGTACCCATCCCTTCTGGTTCAGTCCATCTTGTTTTTGTGAACATGGAGGAGGCGGAGATTCTCTGGGCCTGTACTGCAGTCAGCCACCAGGTGGTGCTCTAGACACTTTTGAATCTTGACACCCAGCTTTATGAACAGTCTATAATCAACACTTTGGTTTATGGTCAGAATCAGGTCAGGTAGTGGGGGGGGGCGGGGTCAAGCATGTCAGGGTGATGGTTGAAGGTTAAGCTAAGGGTTAAGAGCAGGCGTGCATCATGTCAGTGGAGCGTCCTCACAACTATAGAAGGCTCACAATGATGTGTGTGTGTGTGTGTGTGTGTGTGTTGAAGGGAGCGTGGTCCTTTGCTGTCTCAGCTGCTGCCTGTCCTCAGCTGTGAGGGGTAACAGGCTGTGTGTGTGGGTGTGGGTGGGTGGGTGGGTGGGTGTGTTTGTGTGTGTTTGTGTGTGTGTGTGTGTGTTGAGGGAGTGCTCAGAGACACGCGCCGTCAGGGTCACAGTCCACGGCAGACCGGTGGCAGGATTAGAGCCCGGCCCCAGGATTAGGGGCCCCTGTTAACAACCGCAATAACCCACCCATCACACACACACACACACACACACACACACACACACACACACACTCACACACACAGTGGAGGAGCTGCGTCCCTCTGTCTGTCAGTCTCCCATTAACTGGCTCCAGTGCTCTGCCACTGAGCAGTGAGTGTAAACAGGAGGCTGCTGTCAATCAAATCCTCTCATATCATTTTTTTTTATTTTAATCACAGTTTGGGCTTTTACTTTTATCGTTTTTACTCATCATCTCTAGCAAGTCGGAATCTTTTATTTTGAAAGTGCACTTAGGACACACTAAGTGCACTTAGTACAAAGACTAATGGGAAGTAAATGTAATTGAGGTGTAATATTGTAGTGTAGTGTGCACGACTTATTTCAAAAAATCATTTTTAATAACCTGAATGTTTTATTTCCCCCCCATTATCCTTAAATGAGCCCATTAATGTATATTTACATGAGGGGGGGGGGGTGCTCTCTACGGGGGCCGCCATGTTTTTACATGTTCTAAACATCTGTTGAGTTTCAATGACAATTGAAGTCGACCACAGGTTCCCCTGCATGTTCAGAAGAGTGAGGTGATGGATGCAACTTCACCTGCAGATGTCACCAAATCTGACGCACTGCACCTTTAAAATACAATGGTGGTAGATGAATGAATTGACATTATACTAAATTGAATCCATGGTCCTGTAACCGGGCAGATTAGGACCTGACGTCACCCAATTAGATTACACCGGAGCTTCCAGATAAACATATTTTAGCAAATTTGCTAAATGTTTGCGATGGTGTGTCGCAGCGACGGTGATTTTCCACTTCAGCTCTGAGGTACGAGTACGGAGTGATTGAAGATGGACGCGGGCGGAGAGCGGGAAGGAAAGGAAATAAAAGAAAGAAAAACCATTTAGGTGCTGGGGTGGAGTGGGAGACGAGAGGAGGAGGAAATGGACCGAGGGCGGCAGGAACAGAGCTGTGTGTATAATTTAATGGGGGAGACGGAGGAAAGAGAAAAGAAGATGGAACAGAGAAATACAATTTAGAGAGAATGGAGGAGAGAAATGGAGAGGCAATTTCCAGGAGAGAGAGAGAGAGAGGATAAATGGAGGGAGAGAGATTGAAAAGAAAGAAGACACCGTTGATTGTTGGCCTCCTTTAAAATAAACCCACTCTGCTTTTGTCGATTTGAACAGCTTGTAGTGGCAGCACACCCCCTCACTACTCCAAAAAAATAAGAATAAAAGAGAAAGCACGCACACACACACACACACACACACACACACACACACGAAAAAATCAGAGGCATCTGTAATTTTGGCATCAGCTGTGTGTTTGAGTTTGTTTGTGTTTCTCTGGGTTTTTAATTTCACTTTGGATCTGAGTGATTAGAGAGCAGCATCAGATTGTGATTGAGAGTTTACCCACATGCAAACACAAACCATACAATGCTGTCTGACGCATCTGGTTTACTTCAACACACGCACGCGCGCGCACACACACACACACACACACACATACACATACACATACACATACACATACACACGCACACACACACGAGACACGTGCATGGGACATGTGTTATGCACTAATTCACTCACACTGTACACCACATATGCACACACCCTTCCCCCCTCCCTCATCAACACACACACACACACACACACACTCAACAGAACTAATTGTTAAAGTTAAGTTTTTCAACTAAAAACCTCAAAGAAAGTTGACATACTGAGCCCATTAAAAATTCAAATTACTTTAATTTAGTATACATATATATATATATATATATATATATATATATATAATAAGATTGGTGTTGCAGCTACACTTTCGCAAGTGTAATTACGCAATTGGAGTCAAGTGGTAATTATAGTGCATTATGTAAAATCAACATGAACACTGATGTAATCAGATTACTTTCGAGTCCTCGTGCTCGAGTGTTGAAAGCGCTGACTGGAAATAAAGGCCAGAAGTGGGCGGTTCACTCATTCACTCATAGCCGTTGCCTAACTCCTCCCACTTCCTGGTTCATCCCAAAACAGGCAGAGAGGCGGAGCACAGGCAGAGCTGGGGGTGGGCCCACGGTTACTGTGGCAGCATCCACAGAACCTCCGCCCAGGTGTCACTCAAGAGGCCACGCCCCTTAATTATGCACAGTTTTAAACGTTGATAGAATACAAAGAAGCGAGTTAGGGAAAAAAAATTCACCCTCCGTAAAACATGTGACTGACTGAGACCAGAAGTGTAGTTCGTTCAATTCACCTCTGAAGTTGGGCATTTTAAAGGGCAGTCTGTGGGGATTGACTCGCTTTTGTAGCCGGCCTCAAGTGGCCACCCTGTGAACTGCAGGTTCACAGGCTAACACATCCAACTACACGTGACATCGCCCCCCCTGGCATGAAAATATCTCGGAATGTGAATAATAATGTGGATTTATCTCATTTTAATGGTATTATTAAAAAACTGGACTCCCCTGGAAGGAAAAAAATTGAAACGATGCCGTCACGTCTCACCACATTGTAAAGCGTGTTATACTTCCTGGTGTAAAACCGAATGAGGGAGTGATGCGGCTGCGGCAGACGCGGTAAGAAAAGGAGAGCAGAGGCTAATGGAAGTAAAGAGCGAGGGGAAGACAATAGCCCGGAGTCACAGTGTTAATGTAGAAATAACAGAAAGATGAGCTCCTGAGCCCCTGGAGGTAACAGACACCAGGCTTTGTCTCCTTCTATAAATATCACGCCTCATTCTCTCTCTCTCTCTCTCTCTCTCTCTCGCTCGCTCGCTCTCGATCCCCTCCTCTCTCTTTCCATCTCCTCATCCGGCTCGCTCTCATTTCCTCTCCCTTCCTCTTCTCCTTCACCCCTTTGTTTACCTGCCGTTCTCTCCCTCCATCGCACGGCGCCGTTGTCTCCCGTGTTGATTTGCATTCCCCCCTCGTCTGTGTCGCCGGCAGCACAGCCTGTTCCCCTCAATAGATGCATTCTTCACTCTGATTTATGCCTCTTGTTTCAGAGCTGCACCGTAGGTATGCATTGTAGCCGATGCACAGCTGTGAGCATTTATAATTGTGCGTCAGTGTGTGTGTGTGTGTGTGTGTGTGTGTGTGTGTTTGTGCGTGCGCACCTCTCTGCAATTACGCTGCCGGACTGCATGTACAGCGGGTGCTAAGCAAGAAGGCTTTCACTTCTCCTCCGTTCGCCGTTCCCTCTCTCATTCCAAACAAATGGAGCTTGTTTGTGAGTGGCACAGATGTGGGGGTGGATGACGGCTCTTACTTTTTTTACTCTTCGCTTCCTTTTTTACGGCGTGGTCCATTTTGTTTCCCGCTGGTTTTGAAAAGCGCTGTGGACCAATCACAGCTCTTCCGGTCCGCGTCGCCGCTGCCACGCGGGGTTGCATTTTCGCGGGGGTGCACATCAGCTGTGGCCGTGGAGGGGTCGGTATCTCTGAAGCCAGAGGTGCCAAACACACGGCCCGAAAATGATTGCAGAATATGTTGGTTTATTTGAGCTGCACTTACTATGCCGGGACTCTAGGGGGAGGCTGTTCTACTTGGAGTGTGTTGTTGTTGTTGTTGTAGCGGCGTTATGCTAATATCTTTCTGACGTGGCCCCCCCCCCTAGGCTGTGTATGTGGCCCCTGAACTAAAATGAGGTTGCCTAAGTGTATCCTCAATAACCCCTAGTGGTGAGTCAGAGGGTTGACATGTTTTTTGAGGCGAGTGATGACGTTTTACTTGTTTTTTTCCCTCCTTGTTGTCGACCCGTGGATTTTGGATGATTTCACTTCTTTCTTTAAAGGTGCATCACGCAGGATTTAGGGACACCTAGTGGTGACCTTCGTGATACTGATGTTTTCATTTGCGTAAAATCCTCACAATCCACAACTCTACAATCAGCCCTTGGTATTTACTTCCGTGTTTACGCAATAGCCTGGAATGTGCGGCGTAAACACCTATTGCGCCTCAGTGGTAAGCGACGCTTCTCATAGGTTCTCCTCTGCAACCTGCAATTAGATGATGTCACCAACGATCCCCACTTTGTACCTGCGTTCATCTCTCTCCTCCAAATGATTTATTTATACTTCTGACTCGCGCCGACGACTGCCTCTAATTTTGCCGTCACGCTACGACGGCACTTAAGCTCTTCCCTTCTTTTGTTTGCCCGTTCTATTCCTGCCACTTATCTGTGAAGGATTCCGCCCGGCGCACTGATATTAACGTGGCAAACCCAGAGTTTCCACATCAGTCACATCGTAATGGTCGAATTAGCGCTTGACAATAGCAGAACAAGCAGCAGCTTTATCCCACCGACACCAAACCCTCCTGCCGTCTCATCGGCATTCCCTAAATGTTTCATATTGTTCTTCCTTGTTTTCTCTCCCTTGCATCAGTCCCCCCCTGCCCCCCCCCCCCCCCCCCCCCCCCACACTCACACACACACACACACACACACACACACACACACACGCTCACACTCGCATACATGTGTATCTCTAACTATAGTCGGACTGGAGGCGAGTGACATTACTGGCATTGCACAGATCATTCGCTGGTGCAGCTGCTTTTCCAGAGCCTGAGCTGTTCAATCCTTTGGCCTCGCGCTGCCTCTCCCTCCCTCCCCTCCCTCCCTCTCTCTCTCTCTCTCTCTCTCTCTCTCTCTCTCTCTCATCCCTCCCCTCCCTCCCTCCCTCTCNNNCCGAGGATGACTTCACGCCCTGGACGAGGGCAGCGGCAGCAGCAGCAGCAGCAGCAGCAACAACAATACAAGACTACGGTGGCTACGCTACGTTAGCATCTGAGATCTCAGAGTGCTCCGGCAGTGTGGCTCTCGGCACCCCAGCTGGAGAGGAAGAGGAGGGGGATAAGGGCTGCGAGAGGAGAGAAGGAATTTTGGAGAGGGAGGAAGAGAGAGAGAGCGACAGAGAGAGAGAGGGAGGGGGGGGGGAGGATTCGAGAGGAGGTTGAAAGTTTGATTGCCTCAGCAATGGAGCTGTGCACCGGCATGGAAGGTGGAGCTGGCGGAGGGGTGATCAGCGGGGATCTGAGAGGATGACAGTCCAACGGACGGGAGGAGACGAAGAGAGAGGAAGAGGAGGAGGAGGAGGAAGAGGAAGAGGGAAGACGCAGCCCCGGACGTCCTCGTAGTAGTGAACCACCAGTGGAAACACATGTTGCTGCAGGACTGTGATGCCCGGCTCTGCTAACACTACCTGACTCCATGTGTGCGTTGCGCGCGCGTGCGTGCGTGCGTGTGTGTGCGCGCGCGCGCGTCTCGGTGGGTGTCGCCGCACAATCAGAGACGATGACGGCGGAGTGTGACGCCTCAGCGCTCCGCTCCTGACTGAGATGATCCCGAGCAGATCCGGCCGCCCCACAAGGAGCCTCAGATCTCTGCCGAGCCGGTTCGATTGAGGCGGTCTGATTGTTTGTTGCTTTGAGACCCGGGGTCGCGCTTGTCTGAAGATAGACGTGTCGAGAATCGTCCCTGCGGGTTTCACGCCGCCTCCCCCCTTGGGGG
>JAFBJT010110497.1:8378-24129 GCA_016785325.1 Chascanopsetta lugubris
ACACATGTGTGTGGAGGGGGGGTACAACAAAATTTGAAGGAAATACAAATGTAATTCTAATCATAGTCAAAATTGAAATCGGAGCCAAACAATTCTGTAATGATGCAGAGAGCTGTTTTACCTTTGTAAAGCGCAACATAAGAAAACATAGACACTACTGATGTAACCATGTGGCTTCAGGGACTAACAGCACTGAAGCAGTTGCCCATTTTACATTGACATCAACCCTCCTCCTTCCACACTATATGTTTCTATATTCCAATAGAATGACAAGCCCCTGAACATGCCTCTTTACATACAGACAAGTCATCCTAACAACCGCGCATTCACATTTCTATTTTTACTCAGCTTGCATTGTTTCAAGCACATAGATGTTTTGCTCCTGTGTTCGATGGTTCTCTTTTAGTGTCATCGCACTGAGACTGAGCAATAGGATCCATGACGTGTTTAACTCCACATTGACGTTCGCTCAAAAACAATCAAACTCAGTCACAGGTCTAAACCGGACACATTTCATTTTTCTGTGGCGTCCTCTGTTCCAATTCCATAAATAACTGAGACCACCTTTTGTTTGAAGCCAGACGCATGCAAACACAAGCCATACAGTTGTACTTCCAGATGTAGTCTCCCTCAGTAGCTAATTAAAGAGACATCTTTTTGATCTCATAATAGCCCTGCTGCCAGGGTAAACAAAGCAAGTGACAATGACACGGTAATGGATTTTTGCATTTCAAGAAGAGGATGAAACTTTTATGCTGGCCTATTTTTAACTGTCCTGTTTAGCACCCTCGCAGGGTATGGTGTTTGTTTAAGAATCGTATGGAAGGCTAATAACAAAGGCACTGTGTGCTTTTCTAAACAATGTACTATGATTATTATGTTTATCGTTGCCTGACTAAAATAATGAAGAAGATATTTGCTGTCGTAACAATGGCCAACTATCATATATCCTCAGCAAATAAAAAGACGTTGTCAAGTTCACTAACCTTATGAAATGAATATGCATCGCGAGAAAAAATGGTTTGTGAAATAAAAGCAGACTTTGAAAGGTACGTTCTGAAACAGAAACGACCGTCATTCATTGAAATGCACCGAAATAAACTCCTCATTCGTGTAAAAACGGAATGAAATAAGTGATATTCAGCATACTTTTCTCATTAGTGTTTTATCATTTATTTCATTTGAGTCATACTGAACATTTCATACTGAAATTAAATGTAATTATGGTGCAGAAAAATGTATTGAGTCATGTTATTATTGCTATTATTATTATTGTTATTGGTGCTGTTGTTTTTTGTTATTATTATTATCATGTCACCTTCTACCAATTACCCAGTGTTCTGGGTCTCAGGGTATTTCTACCAGTGCGCATGGGGCTTTTTCAGTGTATCAGTGTCAGGGCCAGTGACACTGCAGGAGGGCTCGAGTGGGATTTGAACTGTGAGGATTATTATTATTATTATCATTATTATTATTATTATTATTATTATTATTATTATTATTATTATTGTTGTTATTATTATTATATTATCGTTATTATTATTAATATTATTATTATTATTACTATCATCATCATCATCATCATCTTCGTCGTGTATATTAAGTATAATATCAGTCCAATCTATTTTCTTTGTGTCTCTATAGTTGCGATGAGCAAAGTTTCAATCCTGCATCAAAGTCTCATCATTCTTTACATCAAAGGCAGACAGACTTTTGTGAGCAGTGATGCAGGACACCAGTGGACCTCACCACGGTCTGAAGATACTCTGTGGTCACAGGTCACTGAAGCGGACCGGACACTCGACTATGACACATATACCTTGATAACCATTTCTCTACGCGATGTTACTTCATCCCGCCCCTGACAAATCTGATCCAATTCCGGTTTCTCTGAGTGGCATCTTGAAAATAAACACTAGGCGTCACGTAACCATGGAGACACATCCTGTGTTAGCGCTCCCGGCTCCCTCCCTCCCTCCCTCCCTCTCCTCCTTGTCATTAGAATTGTTTTTCGGTGTAAGTCGTTGAAACGCCCTTTGAATGTAGATACAATAACACTCGTCGGTTTTGAAATGTTCAAGAAAGACTATCAGGTCAGTGTATTTCACACCGCTACGTCAGCGTGTCACATCTGCCCTCGGCACGTCACTCATGCCTTCGAGTAGCATTAGCTCTGGGCTCATGAAAATACCTGTGTGTGTGTATATATATGTGTGTGTGTGTCTGTATGTGTCTGTGTGTGTGTTTGCTGAAGGGTGGAGCTGTGGTGGAGATCTTCACCGCTCAGGGGCAGGACCCAGTAGCCAATTGGAAACTTAGTGGAGGGCCCTCGGCTGTTCGCAAGGTGAGTTGCCGGTGTTGCGGGTCTTGTTTTGATTCAACGCGCGATTTACCTGTAAACGGAACTAGCATAAAGTGCACTCCAAAGCTAAAGCTAGCATCACGCCACACGGTGAGGCACCGGCGCGGACTTGTTTTAGCCGTTCAATATCCCGGAATACAAATGTGAATGTCTGTGAAAAGTATAATACTAAGTGCAATGCTATTAGAGCAGCGTGTGTATACGTTTACATTTGCTCTGTGATGTGTTTTTACACGACATATAAGGGTGTAACCGACACGTCTTTGGAGAGTGACATTGTAAACAAGAGGGAAAATCTATCCATCCATCCATCTATTCATTCATCCGTCCGTGGCTTCATCAATCCACCCGTGGCTTTATTCGTCCAGAAACAAATGGCATCACAATAGCAAGCATTTGCATTGAGTGACAGCAGTCACACTGCAGATAGATGACACAGTCGGTGTTGACATGGAAAGGTCTCCTCTGTCAACCCCCCCATGCAGGAGTATAATAAAGAAGTCAAAGGATTTGTCTTCAGTCTGGAGGGAAGCACCCAGACAGTCAAGATGCAAATGCCAGGAAATGGGAAAACACCCCGTAAGTCAGCACTGGGCTCCCACTCATTTAGAAAGTTTGTTCTGCTTATTCCCACTTAACTGAACTGAAGTTTTTTCTTTCCTTTTCTTTTCTTAGTTGGGCTTCTGCAAAGATTCTTGGTCCTTCAACTGAACATTCCTCAGTGTAAAGATTTTTCCGTTGAGCTGGTGTAAGTACAACATTTAAAACAAAATCTAACTTTACTTTATTTCAAAACTCGATCTTGCCTTAGACATGACGGCTCATCTTGGACGACATGTGCAGCAGATTTCAGTTTAGTGTGAGTTGCAGGTCTTTATAGAACAAAAATGCAGATAATCAGAATAATTTGTGAGGATTTCTCAACATTCCACTGAACACAATCTAGATTTCACAAAGCTCATTTGCATCAAGTGAGAAACCCCCTGGAGCCACCTGAAATAAAGCACGTATCATTTGTGCAATGACTGTTATGTAATGGCTTAAATAACCATTTATTATTAACAGCTTGTTAAACCATTTGCCACAAATAAGGCTTGTATCTTGCCAACAGGGCCATGTTCTACAAGGTTATATTTAAATGAATGAGCCAAAGTGTGGATGTAATGTGTGGATGTAATGCATCTGCCTTTTCCACACACACACGTCATAGATAAAGGTATAGTGTGTAAGCTCCAAAAAGACCCAAGCTCAAATGACTGATATTTGCTGTTCTTGGAAGCATCGTCCCTCTTTTTCCAGTAATTTTTAATTATTATTATTTTTTAAATGACAGCAGATTTCACATTGGCAGATAAATATGAAACTCCCAGGTGACTTTTAGACATCACCTGGAATTATGGCCTTCTCCAGTCCTGACTTCCTTGTGAAATCTATGATGGTGATTTGTATTCCTATATGTTGTCTGATGTTCACAGAATAACTGATTCACAGCACCTGAAAAGAAGACTTCACTTATCTACTGTGCATACAAAGTTAACTACCACTCTTTTACATGCGAGGATACCCATCGTTGGACTCACTCGGGATACAGTGAGTATCTAACTCATCCGTATTCTCGTGTTTTTGCATTTGCTTTTTTTTTTCTTTTTTTATCTGTGAGCCATTCAGTCACTTACATTTATTTGTGTTTCATAACAGATCTTGAGCTGTTTCCCCAAGGCAGTGTTCTAAGTAGAAAATTGTATTGTGTCTATTGTCTCAGTGGTCTACATTGTGCATCGACCTTGTGTCATTTACTACTGAGCTGTTTAAGGGAATATTGACACTGGACGGCATCACTTTGTTTGCGACCTGTAAAGTCCGCAGAATCTTCACAATGAAAACGGGGCCCGCAGGAACGTCAGATGACGGTAACTGATTATTTATATAAAATCAATGCTTTCTCAGATAATGCTGTCGTGTTTTTCTCTGAAGAGTTCTCATTGAAGTATGTGCTTTGTAAATAGTGTTACATTGAATTGTGTGGAGATGGAGACACAGTAAAAAAGCTCAGAGGTACTTAGAGTGTGAGCTCCACTGATGCAGCGCAGCGCTGCTAGCAAACATGTAAACAGCCATGTCAACTGTCATTCATTTAGAGGTCGATGTGATAAACAAGAAACATGTTGACTGCAGTTGGCGATGCAGGCAGCGACCACAGGGTCGTTTCATTGGGTGTCGTAATCATCTGTTTTTCTTTTCTCACTAATCAATCAGTGATCAATCTAATGATTGTCTTCGTGTCATAGATATGTTTTTGAGTGGATGTGGTCTCATGGCCCAGGTTCCCCGCCACTGCCACCTCCCACCGGATGTGAACCATGTGACTGTGGTGCTGAACATGAGGAGTCTGCAGAAGACAGATGTTGACACTGCACTTGAGAACGTCCATGGTGGGTGCAATTTAATTGACTGATTTAGAATCAGTCAATATACCGATGCAAAGCAACTCGTGTTAAAATCCAACATCAGTGGTGAGCTCACTAATGTTCCTGCGGCTACTGGAATCTCATGGAAAGCTTCTCCAGAGCAGTGGAGTGTATAATCTTCACATATTCAGTTTGTTCATATGGCTGCATGTGATTGGCTGCTCGTTGTCTCCACTTAAATGCACCACAGCAGATTCATGTTATGTGTGTCATTGAAAGCACACGTATCAACTACATTTCCCACTGATAGTATTTGAAACTCTGTGTGGTGCGGCCATAGGTTCACATGGGATAATTGTTTCTCTTGAAATGGGCTACAATGGGTAATCAATTTGTTATATTGGCTATTACTATGCTGGAAGTCGAGAAATCAAATATTGTCACAATCACGGAACATATTATCCAAACAGCAATAAATCGTGGTGCAATTAATGAATGAGTTAATTTCTATTCAGATCCCGATGTGAGGGGCACTGCCAGATCAACTAGTCACCAACAAACTAGGCCTGAGGTTGTTTTACACACAGCCTCAGGCTCCAGGCCTTCAGCGCTGCCGACGCATTCTGGCAGGAAAAGCAGCACAGCCTCAGGCAGAATGAACAGAAGTGAACTCTCCAAAATGGTAACTATACAAACTCCGTAATCACATATCCCCTGCTAAATGGTTTGGCCCATTTCATCATATACATTTCTGTGAGCACAGACAAAAAATATGTTGTTTCTTTTCTCTTAAAAAAAAAAAAATTCCCTGCAGGGATCACCGTTCAGTAGAGTTATTACTCAAAATCAGAGTGATGTCGACCTGAGCGTTAATTCATCACTTGGAGAACCTTTGCATGAGGGTAAATCTGGTAAGAGTGACTCAGTTTTGTTTGTATCTAATGTTCTTTTCAGTGGGTTACCTTATCTACAATAACTTTTTCATTCATTTCATTCATTCCACGTTATTTAGTGTTTGCGTTTCATTATTTCACAGGTCATAGATTTGAATGAGTCACTATTCCTTGCGCTGTCCACCTCTCTAGCTCCTGTTTTTACTCTCCTCCTGAATGCTCTGTATAACCCCTGCCCCTTCCACAGAAAAGTTCAGATACTTCATACTTAATTCGTACATACTTCATACTTCACACCGCATTTTTCACAATGGAGATAAATAAAGTTCTATTCTATAATATTTTGGCTTGCCAGGCCACTTCAATGCAGCAAATGAATATGGAAGAGTTGTTTTGGGGTAGTGCCCCTTTTGCCAGTGAAGAGTGGGGTTGTTAAGCTAGAAGTATCTACCACAGAACACACATTAGAAGAAAGGAAGAAAATGTTGCATTCTGTCGTGTGGCGCTTGGGGTCGTCATACTCATGGTTATCTGGCGAAATATGCTACACCCTCAAAAATGCAAGGTTGCTTCATTCATCGTAACAAAATATCGGTGGATGCTTTTCGTCCTCGAGTTGAATTACTCCGAGAGGGTCAGTTACTGAATGACTCGATTGATTGGGATTAATGGTTAGAATCATGATGCTGCTTAGTGGTTCTTTTGTTTTATGAAGTATTGCTAATGTTTAAAAAAAATGTCTTGTACACAGGAACACCCAGCAGGCTGCAACCCGCTCCACAAAAAGACAGGCAGGGAGGCAGGGAGGTATTGGCTCTCAAAGCCCGAGGAGAGCGGATACCAACGACAAGTACATTCTGTGCACTGTGTGTTACATCCTTGAATATGTTACATCATAGTCTACGGCAGTATGTTAATGTGCCTGTGTTACTAACAGGTCATTCAGCTGCCGTGCCTGGTCGCCACAGAAGTAAGGTTGAAACGAGGGACAAAAGCAAAACCGGAGAGAACAGCACTTCACCGTCCACTGGGCAAGAGAGCCGACGGGCTCCTCTGACCCAAACGGATAAGACACGGCACTTAACTGCAGGTAAGGTTCGAAGCTGCTGAATGCAGAGGGTTCGGGACGGCAGGGGGGGGGCGGGGAGCAGCAGGACAACATGTGTACTTTAAAGCTAGCGAGCGATGGGAGGTCCTAATTTAAAAGAACATGCAGGTTGAGTTCAACTGGTTTCTTTTTATTTCTTTATTTTGTTTTACAGCAAGCTCGTGCATTCACTGGAACAAAATCCTACATTTGCTTGTGTGGCTACATGGCTTGTGTTGCCCCGCAGACCTTGCACGTTCATTCATGTGTTTGATTTCTCTGTGATTTTGATCACCTTAAAGGTGCAGTGTGTAAGATTAGGTGACGTCTAGAGGTGAAGTTGCATGTTGTATCCATCACCTCGCCCTCACCCCTTCTCAACATGCAGGAGAACCTATGGTGGACCTCAGTTGTCATTAAAACTCAATAGATGTTCGGTATGTCCACTCTGGGTTACTGTAAAAACATGGCGGCCCCCGTAGAGAGGACCCGCTCCTTCTGTAAATATACATTAAGGGTAATGGGAAAAACATAAAACAGTGAAGTGATTTTAAATTCGTGAAAATGTCAGAATGTCATTGTTTGGTAATATTTTTTAGAAGTGACAAAAATGGCCCAAACCTTACACACTGCACCTTTAATATATTGGACAAATCGTTCCGAGCTGAACTCTCAGGTGCCCACACAATCGTATGTTTGTTGTGTTTCCCTTTTGTAGATCCCACATCAGGGCCATCTGAAATCTTGTTAATGACGTCTCCACTTAAGCTCCATGATTCCCTCCCCTGCCTCCATTAAAGACACTCACCCTCATTTGCATTGTGCTCACAAACTCCATGCATATACTCTGAGAGTTCATTTGTGGACCGTTCTCCCCAGCAGTAAACTTCCTTGCTGCTGCCCTGCCTGCAGACGGGGGGCAGTTAGTTCGATAATGGTAATGTGGCACATTAAATAAAAGTCAGACGGACATCTCTTGGGCCCAGGGATTGCCACACACTGGGCAATTAGATAAAGTGATTATGCTGTCAAGAGGTTCAAATGTGCTCTCTCAAACAGAACAGAAGTGGGTCCTTCGCAGAGTTTAAGAATTCACTGCCTCTTGCCTGCAGACGGTGAATCTTTTATTTAAGGTTAGAAAAGCTTTTACCCTCTTGGATATGTATTTTTCCTAGATTCAGATATTGCAGTGCTGCAGCTGGACTTTCCTTTAGTTGCATGAAGAAAATAACAAAGCAGAGTGTGAGCAATATTTCATTTGAAAAGAGGTGTCTGAGCCCATTATCTTTTCAGAGTAAGAATCAGGATTGGGGGTTTATTGAAAAGAAAGGATGAAACTGTGATTAAACTGTTGAATGGTAAACTTCTGTTAGAATTCCTCACAATTATACTTCCAAGTGTTTCAATCTGATCTTTGATCTTTATCAGATCTGATAGAGAATCTTATTCAAGATTGTGGATGGAGGATCCACATCTTGAACCAGATTCTCTCTGCTTTCCTCACTTGCTGCTTCTGTCATCCTTCGGTCACATTGAGTTACCTTGCATTTCACATGAAGACAGATTTAGTAAGTCCCCATGTCCACCACTGGGGACATAGGGACATTGGAAAAAATATTGTTTTCAGTGTGTAAACGTGAAATTGCACGACGCCAAAACACCTAAAAATGCAGCTTACTCCTACGCTGCTTAATCATTTCCCTTCTTTTCTCCGTTTGTCACTTTTGATTTGATTTCAGAAGAGTCCGACTACAGTCCAGCAAACGAAAGTTTCAGATGGGCTCCCGTGCCATCAGAGTGTGCTTCCAGTTGGATCCTGCCAGGTTTGTCTCCTGACCTGGGTGACTGGAGCAGCCGGGAGAGTAATGAAGGGCCCGTGCCCCAGCTCACTCTGCAAGAGGAGGTGTTCATTTTCTCATCACAGCCTCACTCACCCAAACGAGGGCAAGGCCGGGGGGACCAGGAGAGAGCAGAGACGGGAGATGACCAGGAATTGAGCAAGAGTGGGATTCGGCATGAGGCTCAGCCCGAAGATGACTTTGTCGGCAGTGAAAGTGATGAGGTACCTGAAAGAATAGAAGTATGTGACAACTTCAAATGTACACACATTAAATGCCACTGATTCTTCAGCCAACACCTCTGACACGCTGGCTTGAATTGCCTGTTAAGACACAATCGCAAGTGCATTCGTTTTAAAGCTGCAATGCGTCGGATTCGTTGACGTCTATTACCGAAGTTGCATGTTTGGTAAATAACACTCACCCCAGTCACCCTTACCTTTCGATTGTGAGGGAGAGCGCATAGTAGCCCTCTGTTATTGTCGAATCAAATCTGGGCTGTCATAGAGTCATTCGGTGCGGTGTGGTGGCTTTCATAGAGAGAACCAACCCCTGAAAGAAAGAAAAAAAGCCACCCATTCAAGTAATTATACGATAATGAAAACATTGTTATGACGGTGGACGTGCGATTCTTGAGTTTCATTGCACTTGTGGAGGGGGCGGCGGTCATGGTGTGCATGTATTTCTTTTAATAACAGCAATCAATATAGCACCGGAACGATTCATTTCCCACGCATTGCCCTCTGTCGCACTGAAAGGAGTGTGTTCACCTGCGTGTGTGTGTGTGTGTGTGTGTGTGTGTGTGTGTGTGTGTGTTTGCGCGCTCATGTTTGTTTGTGTGTGTGAGTGGGCTCATCGGGGTGGAACTCCGCTGCACGCGATACAAAGAGCAGGGGGGAGTTGTATCCAGGCGACCATGCAGAGACAGAAATGACATGCGGCAGTATGAATAAGATAAATAACGTTATGCTATTTAGATTGTTTAATTCAGGTGTAGACCTGTTCCGTAGGAAAGGTAACCCTCTGTTGTTGTCTGACGAAAATTAAATTAAATCAAATGAACTTGACCTTCAAGGAGGGGCGGGGCACCCCCTAATATAATGGTAGGGGAAACACTTGGATTATACTCATTAAAACATCAGCATAATATGTATGTTGTATATGTACAGTGGTTACTACTGAGAGAAATGGAATTACAATTTTATCTCATGCATCGGACCTTTAACAAGTACCAGGTTTGAAGCTGTTATTTGTCCATTGAGTACTTTTCTTCAACATCGACTCCCTCATGTAGTCGCTTGTCAGGAGCAACGTTGAGTGATTTTTTCCCCCTCTCTCGTACATTTGATTGAATTTAAACTACAGTCTTGATTAATCGGTAGTCTGAAAATGCTCTGTATAATTTGTACTTTACGCAGTATTTCATATTCCACCTTTCTCAGCATATTTCTCAACTTCAAAGGTCAGCGTGGTTATTTATCATCAGATCATTTATTAATGGTTCTGAGACTCATTATAAAGAATGGCATTTTTCTTTATGCTGAGCATGGAAATTAAACAGTTGAACTGAGCACAAAGATGAATATCTTCAAAGAAATGCTAATTGCTTTTACTTATTCAAAACTGTAATAGTTTGATCATTTTGTCTTAAGAATCTCATTTTGTTTCACTGCCGATTAGTTTAGCTTTAATACCGTTTTTGTCATTCAAGTGATGTATTTTCGCACATTGTTTAAGGCAGGAAATCATCTGAGAGCCATCCAATTCAACCCCCGTCCTTGTGTGATGCCATACACGGAGAATATTTTGCTTGCAAATCTTTCAGATCAGGTATAACGGAGTAAAGCAGGAGACATTTTTCTGGTGAACACAAACACAAAATATGAGGTACCTCTCGTGATCCAGTGTTTCCCATTGATGTTGTGTGCAGATAGAACCCAAACCAGTGAAATCTGATCAGAAAAACTGATCAGATTGACTGAAAAATACAAAAAGTCTGCACTCTCTCTCTTGCTTGTGCACAGGGATTCTCCCTGGACCTGACTCAGAGCTCTCCAGCCCAGGTCAGTGCTTGCAAGCTGGTAGTAACTCTTGCTCTTTTTAGTTGGACCTCCGCCAGCTCATCAGATTTGCATAGGGAGCAATGACCAACTACCAGCTGCCGTCATTTCTGTGACGATTTCCAACACTTTGCTCATGCCCAACGAATGGGAACATGGCTGCATGAGCAAGCAACATGTCAGGTTCCCATAAAGCTCCTTTATGTTCGAAGGCAGTCCAAGCTTCATTGACCGAGAAAAATACTTGATGGCAACAAAACATTTCGATCATTCAGTCAGTATTCGTTTGATGGGTATTTTGTTATATTGCTCTTGAAGAAAATCCCCTCTCATATTTAAAAAAAAACAAAAAAAAAACCCGTGCAATATCCACCAGCACTCTGTTAAATGGTACCAACTACACTAAACAGCCGAAGTGAGAGAGACGTGCACTCAGAAAATTGAATTACAGCGCTTCGTAATGAAATAACGCTGTCAGGGGGACGTTGAAAGGAAGCGCCTCTTCAAATAACAAGTGGTAGTCGGCTGCCATGAACTAGGCTTTAAAGGAGTCATTGTGCTACTTTTCACTCGTTTGCAACAGCTCACCGAGGTCCTAACAAAGTGCTGAGTGACCGGTGGTCTAAATAATCAAAAGGAGAAGCCGGTACAGCTGCTCAAAGCAGCCCGTTTGGACTCTCTCTCCAGAAGTCGCTCCGTTTTGAGGGGGCGTGACGCCAGGCGTGCTCCCTGAGCTGTCAATCCCCCCTTCCCCTCCCCTTTCCTCCTCTCTAAAGTCGACTCAACCAATGGGCTTCGTGATCTGTGTTTCCGGTTTCGATTTGTCGCTTGCCCGCTCTACACTCACTGCGCAATGTGGGACTGTCTCGCGCTCCGACGCTGGTGACGGGGTCGTTTTCAGCTCCTCGTCGTCAGATAATACAGAGGCGGCGTCTTGGCAGCGCGCAGCACCCGAAATGAGACACAGCGACCGATTGAAGAAGCCGCCCGGTCCCAAATCATTCTCACATTCGTAAACACTTCTGGGATATTGCGATCATAAATGACTCTCGGCCACTGCTCCTTCTTTCATGCGAAGTGGGTAACTGGTGCAAAGATGAACCTTGTTGGTTTCAGTCGATTACAGTTGCTCATCGGCTGTGGATGTCACTTGGTCAATGGGGTTAAAACTGAGAACTTTCTCGTCTGTTTCTTTCTCTCAGAATGACAAAAAATGACCACATGGATTTTTATCAGCTTCCATAAACCGGAAGTAAAACATATATTGGGATTTTTTGTTATTTAAAGACATATAGGGTTATGTTGTATGTCATGATAGTGGAATCAGCAAATTCAGACACATTTTCTATCTTTGTAAATAGACAGCCTATCGGATTTACAGCAAAACGATATTGAAACTTGACAAATCAAATATACATGTTATGTTCCTTGAAAATACAGTGTGTAGGATTTCATGGAATCCAGTGATGAAGTTGAATGTTGCAGCTGAATATCTTGACACTCGCCATTTCCTTTCAAGCTTTCTGCAGAAACTGAGGTAGTTATCACAAACACTCGAGGTGTAGTCTACTGTATAAAGAGGGAATATGGTGACCATCACAGCGAGGCCGGGCTCATTATGTCGATTCGAAGAGCTCATTCTAGAGTACTGAAAGCAGCTATTTGTAGACAAAGATGACGAAACATTTTTTTTTAAATCCTGTTTTATTCCCTTCTACCAACACGAAATTAAAAGGATTTCGCCTACATTTTACACAAAGGTCCTAAAGCACATACATGTCTAGTGTAAAGAATGTGAAAGTATGGAGCGTTTACAGTATGTAAGTATAGCCACTGATTGAAAATGATTTATTTAGTTTAGGTTTTGTCTTGCAAAAAGGTTTTGTGTAGACATCAGAGAATACTTGCACTTGGCACGAACATATTACTGCAGTATTTGAAATCTGAGTTCAGAGTAGTTTAAATACACGAATGGACCAGCCTCTCCGAAGGCCAAACATGTCTAAGGTATTGACAGATGCAACATGCTGTGTTTGTAAGGCAACTAATGCCTGGTTTGCTGAAAATGAAAGTTGTGTGTGAAGTTATCACACGAAACACAGGTTGTGAGGCGTTTTCGAACATTTGATCCCGTCTTTTTAATGTAATGACCTTGAGCTTGCAAAGGTACTGGAGATGGGCCTGATTTACATTATTAGCAGTTTGCTCAATTCTCCACTTGGAGCACTGTGATCTTTCAAGGTGTTGCATCAGATTCTTGCAATTCATGTGCACTGACGTTTGTTCTTAAACATAGAGAAATATTAAAAAGCAAAACAAAGCGACGGACCATCCGTTTTTGAAGCATTTGTACATTTATGGAAGTCAAACGACTGAGGTAATGGTGATATGTTCAGATAAAGGACATTTTAAAACATGATAAAAACCATACCGTTGGCATTTACCAGTTCCAAACATGAATAATCACGTATATGACACACAATCTGATCTGTGGTGGGACAAGTGTTTTTCTGTGCTGTGTTTTACTGCCATTTTTTCTAAGTTCTTCCTGTGAAACTGGGTCACAATTGAATTCATTGTTGCTCTGTTGCAAATCTAGCAGCCGTTTTCGGTGGAGGAGCAAACTTTAAAAAAATCAATATCTTTCAAGCCTGCAGGAGCGACTGTTTGATATTCAAAACTTTTCATCCAGGTTTTGCATTTCTGTTGAAGTGCATCATTGATTTTTGACATAGAATCTGAAGGTGAAAGAGATTAGCAGATTCGTGAGGATTCCATTAACCTTTTTAAATGGTAGGTTGATTTAAAACTAAGATACCAAAACCATTTCTGTCCCAATGATTCTCTGCCATTTCATCATTCTATTTCACTCATGAGGGCAGAACATAACAACATCTAAGGTGTTCTAATACCACAAACATTAGAAATATGTCCGTAGGTTTGGCTACTTGTCCGTTTGACTGTGTTTTACAATCATTTTAAATCATTTTTTTCACACACATTTTTTTGTCTCTTGCAGTTTAAAAGCTACTCTCCAATATATCAACAAAGACCAGACGAGTCCAGCCCTGTTACTTCCAAAAGTCCTGATCCAGCCCCGAGCGAGCAACTTCTCTCCCATTTCAAATCATGCGACACTGAGCAGGAATCTCCGAAAGAGCGTCATCCAGCGACCAGCTATGTCCATCCTCAGCCACCATCTAAGGGGAGAGTTGAGCCAGCTGCAGTGGCCCCCACACTCTGCCTCTCACCCGGTGTGTCAAGCAGCCTACAGGAGTGTGGCCCACAGTCAGAAGAGGGAATAAACCAGGTGCAGAGTGGGAACAGAAAAGTAACAGTTTCGAGGAGTCTCCTACTGGAAGTAAAAGTCAACGGCTCTCTACAGAACCAGGTAAATGCCTCACTAAAAAGAAAATGTCAATACAGTAGAATCAAAAAGTGAGAGCATGTTTTTATTGTCTTGCTCAAACATTAACGTTGAATTCATTGTTTACGTTGTTTCATTCATTGTTTCATTCATTTCATTCATTCATTGTTTCATTCATTGTTTTCATTGTTATTATCATTGGGACAGAAACTTTGTTGTTAAGACCAAGTGGAGATAACGAAATTCCTGGTTGTTTTCTTTGTCTAGTTCTTCTGTCTGATATAATTTTATTAATTTTTTTGAAAACTGCTGCTTTTGGCAGCTAAACAGAGGTAGTGGGAAAGTTCTACTGCCTCACTGAGAAGGATCAGACTACGGTCTGGTACAAATTGAGGTCGGCCTGTGCTCCAGTCAAAACCATCCAGGATTAGAGACGAGTCGACTGCAGTCATCAAGAAGGACGGAAAGGAGATCTTTCACTCGGCTGTCGCTTTCTGCGTTTTTACACCACTTCACTGCCGAGACATATCCAAGGATCCTTCGTCAGTGCAGCTCCTGGCTGCTGATTCGTCCCAACTGTAGCAGGCAGCACGGTGTTGAGGCTTTGACCGAAGTGTTGTCAGCGAAATATGACATAGAGTTTGGGTTCTCCTTCCCTGAAACCCTGGTTTATCTGAATGCCATTCATTCAACACCATGACAACAGCAATCTCCCATGCACTTTGTCAGGCAAATCAAGTTAGCGTGGTCCTTCCGCCAAGAGATGCACCGTTAAAAGACAAACATCCGGAGCTCTGTGGTGTTTGTCAGTTTTGTACATTTAGTGTGAAAGTGCCTCGTGCAACGTATCATAGTTTTGTTTTGCTTCCAAACAAATAATCGAAAAGTTTTGTGGGTGATTGTTTCACAGGAAGGAAACGAAACGAGAAACCAACACATGCCCGTTGATTCCAGCCATTACAACCTACACGAGCTCGACAGTCTGAGGATGGAAGGGGATGATGACGATGATGATGATGATGATGATGATGTTGATGAGGAAGAGCTGCGAATGCTGGCGAGCCTGAAAAGGGAACAGGAGAAAGATGACAGCGCAGCCTCCGGCCTCAGTGCATCTCAGATTTACCAGTGTAATGTCAACACCAGTATGAGCAGTGACGACGCCTCCACTTGGACCCACATTACCATGGTCTGTGTCATCATACTTGATCTTTAGCTGTTAGTGATTTATTAACAGAAAAAAACAACAACCACTAAGCACATCCACAAATTACCATTAGCCATTAGCCCGTCTGGAATCATTTCTGTGACCCTGATCCCTACCTGCTTATTTCCATTTGTGCCCTCGTGCTGTAAGCCACCACAAAGTGCTAATGCAGCTTTTTTCCAGTGTGTTATTTATTTTTATTTTTTTGCATTCGAAAATATTACTTAGATAGAAACATAATTTAGCCTCTCGCAGCTTTTAAAAGTACACTGGCAAATGTCCACAGCCCTGCCCCCCCCCCGCCTCCCCCCTGAGACCGAAAATGATTTAGGTCATTTGAAGTGAAACCCCAGATGTCTTTTTAGAATTCAGAGATGGTACAGTTCCCTCTTGGCCAGTGAAGGTCATTTTGATCTATGACCCATTAGCATAAGCATATTGCACTCATGACAAGCCAACACTGCCCTTCCTTGCCCGACTGGGTCCACGGTGGGATCCCCAGTGGATACAATCGTGAACAGATCCGTGA
>JAFBJT010110498.1:0-65444 GCA_016785325.1 Chascanopsetta lugubris
CTTAAAGTTAACCTGAAATGTACCCTGACCTTAACTCAACCTCAATGTATACCAAAGTCAGACTTACACCGAACTTAACCTAAACTTGATCTAACTATAATCAAGCTGGATTTAAGCCTTTCCCTAACCTGAGCATAAACCTAAGCTAACCTTAACCTCGCTAACCTTAACCTCAACTGAACACTAACAGACACTGACAGAATGTAATATGTTCCTCCTTCCTGTGACTTAATTGTTATATATAAAAATTTGGTCATGCTTTCGCATTTGCTCATGTGTTGTGAGCGAGATTGTCGGGCCGAACGGAGAACAGGAAGGGGATAGGGAGAGAAACAAAAAACAGTGGGGGTTAAGGGGGAGGAGGGGGTGGACAGAGAGAGAGAGAGAGAGAGAGAGAGAGAGAGAAGAGAGAGAGAGAGAGAGAGAGAGTGAGAGAGAAAGAAAGGGGGGAGAGAAACTGATTAATAGAAACATACATGAAAAAACATTCATCAGCACCTATAAATACCACAAATACCATCACCAGTGACAAGTAACATGCACGATACACCAGTGTGTGTGTGTGTGTGTGAGTGTGTGTGTGCACTGAAGTTCATTACCTGTGGACCACAGCATGAGTAGGAGTTCATCTTTGTATTTATTTAATTATCAACAGAAATGAATTAGCGTGTAATATGCAGGAATGAGACCTTCTGTGAATACATGGCACAATCATTATGTACATTCTTTAAGGAGACAGTGCACAATCATGGTGGAGTGGAGGGAGGGGGGGAAAGGGGGGGGGGGTTGCAGGAATCTGAAAATGATCCTTCAGTGGGCTCCACCTAACGAGAGCCGAGTGAGAAACACTGATGTTTTCAAGTTAAAAATGTTTTTGTCTTTTCTTTTCATAAAGAAACATGGTTGAAACCGGGACATAAAAAGAAATACTACTGTTTTGTTGTTTTCACACACTGACTTCTATATACAAACTATGGATAAGTAGTTCACACAAAGAAGAATTCTACCACAGTGCCAGGCTGGAGCCTTCTTTTTTTTTTTTCTTCTTTAGACTGTATAACTGTAATAATATACATCATTTCCATGTAACACAACAATCACATGTGCAGCTGATCAACTATTTTCAAGAAACTAAATCAGAGCAAACGTGTGTTTGTTCCTCTCTTTAGCTTATAACGCTTTTAAAGCTCATTGCACTTCCCCCCCCCCCCACAGACATTTGTGTCTTGGTAGAATGCCTACATGAAAATGTGTGTGCGTGTGTGCGTGTGTTGTTAGCTGACATTAATAGTCTCTCTGTGGCGGCTCTTCGTCCACTCGTCCTTCAGCAGAGGTCAGAGGTCAGTGTCCAGTCAAGTAGTCCTGCGTGGAGTCGGATGCGAAGGAGTCGGCGTCCTCGTTATCGGAGTCCTCGCTGCTGTCGTCGGCGGCGGGCTCCCCGGACAGGGCGATGCGGGCGTAGTCGTCGGTGTCGATGGACTTACAGAAGTGGATCGCATATTTGAGTTTCTCTTCCAGCACCTGTTTACATGAGTACTTGGGCAGCTTGAGCAGGAAGAAACACGTGTAGGACTCTGGCAGGAAGTGGTCAGGAGGGTTGTACTTATCCAGGACCTGAGGACAAAGAGGACTGATCAGCTCCAGGGTGACGACAGTGTCTAAGACTCACAAGTCACTCTGAAGAAATAGGGTGAATCTGCCCCAAACAACAGGTGCAGTGGCCTGAATATCTGACCACAACAATCACAACCACAACGTTAATCCACAACGGTCTCCTGCGTCGCTTCATCGTGTTTGGAAGGGAGGGGAATCAGCTGCAACACGACACTTCACCACTAGATGTCACAAACCCTTCACACTCCACCTTTCACTCCTGCACGTTCTCATGTCACGTCATCCTCAACCACTTATCTAGTCATCTAGGTCCAGGGGTATTTCTACCAGTACACACAGGGCCATCGGGGGTTATCAGTATCAGGGCCAGTGACACAGGGTCAGCGGGGGTCCTAGTGGGATTCAAACCAGTGACTGTTCCTGCACATTGTGTTTTCAGTTGTCAGGGTCTCACCTGCACAACGAAATCCCGCCCACGGAAATCAGCGATAGTGCGAGGCAGACGTGTGCGACCCCACACGAATCTCAGGAAGAGGGACCTCTCCGTGTTGGAGAAGGATTCCATCACTTCCCAGAACCACTGGATGAGCGGCGCTGTCGGCTCCACCCCTTTATAGGTGGCAACTGACTTCAGCAGGTGGAGTGGGATGTCGGGACTTCCACAGACCTGGAAGGGTAGGGTTACAAAAATAAAAAAATTTAGACTCAGCCCATGAAGTCGGAGGAAAGGAAGTGCGACAAAGTCAAAGTCCGTCACCATAGTTTCCAGCTCGTAGCCGGTGAACAGAGACAACAAGGGAACGGGAACCACCCGGGCCATGCCCTCACGCACCGCTGACACCTGCTCGTCAAACTCATGGAGCCTGCGCGGAGAAAAGCACAAGAGATGAACACAAAACTCCCACGCACATTAGAGGGTGAACCTTTGAGTCACTCATCTTTTCTAATTCACCTGTAGTTAATTGCCAGGCGCACGTATTCTGCGCGGTTCTCCAGGGTGATGTGGGCGTATTTGGAGCTGAGCTGGATGTCCTGGCCGCTGGCGTTGGGCACAGTGAAGGGCAGAGTCATGGCCTCGAACTCCTCGGCCGTGGCCTCGTTGTCTCGAATGTACATCAGCCCAGGAATGAAATCCTTATCAACCTGGAGAGGAGGAGAGGAGATCATATGGATCTTTAAACTCCCCCTTCAGCTGTTACAGTATGATCAGCTGTTTGAGCGTGTGTGTGTGTGTGTGTGTGTGTGTGTGTGTGTGTGTGTGTGAGCACACAACCGGGTTCCCGTGAGCTCCACACGATTCTACTCTCTCCCAAGTCTTGTGCTGGATTCATTTCCCATCTAACCTTTTAACATCTCTGGGGCAAAACCGCAAAACAAGGGGAGCTTTGTGAGGGAAAGGGGCCTTTGTTCCCCATCATGATTCTCTACTGAGAATTGGTTCTGAAGCTCATGATCACAGCGTGAGGAATCCGGGTGGACTCACGTCAGCTTACAAAAACTTTCTTTTGGATAAAAATGAATGAGACTATGTTGGTCCACATCTTTGAGGAGCAGGTACTTTAAACGAAACATAACACACTGTAGTATTCTGTACCATTTAGAGTGCAGGGAGATAATGGGCTTATGCTTTTAATCTGTGGGGGAATGTATAGGTTATAATGCAGCTTATGAGGTCTTGAGATGTTACGTAATATTAGCTGTAAAGAGCAGAGTTTGTCTCTATAACACTTTGCACTCATGAGAGATGTTGAGTACAATCTGTTTAAAATGATCTGATACTCATCTCCACATCGTTAAATTAACGATCCTTGTCAAAGGATTTGTTGCATATGTTCATCCTTAAACATTTTTCTTTCTGCCCTATATTTCTAAGTTTGCTGAGGAGACTTCATCTGATAAGCAAAACCTGTAGAAAATGGGCTGGCTGCATGTTCTTAAGATTGAGTCATTATTCCAATTTAAACAAGGATTTAAGTGTCATGCACAATATGTCACTCACTAAGTGATAATAGCTTTGAAGCAGTGTTCTCCTACCGTTATACTGCCACACACACACACACACAGACACACACACACACAATGAGATTCATTAATTCATTAATTCATTAATTCCCCCCCCCAAAAAAAAATTTGTGATGTCATCAGACAAATTAAATAGGTGAAATCATGTTTAAATAGTCTATAACTTAATATACATCAAGCTAGCTTGGCATTAACCATGATTCATTGTTCTAAAGAACTATGAAAAAAATCAAGTCCGACCTCTTTAACTATCCCTGCCCAAATTCTCTGTGATAGGAGCTCATCCTCGTTCAGTGAGCACTGAGGAGGGGAGATGTGCACGTACCTCACTGAGGTCAGCAATGGTCAGATTCATGCCTGCCAGCTGTTTCCATACAGGCTCTGCCAGGTTCAGACTAAGAGGGCTTCCAGTCCGGATTGCAATACCCAGGAGAACTCCTGCAGACACAGCAAGGCACACACAGCATTACCCACACAAAAAAACCTGAACTATCCTGTACCATGGGATTCTTGTAAGAAATGGAGCCTGGTCTGGCCAGGTGTTTCATCAGTGAAACTGCAGAAGAAGCATTTGTGCGTTTTAAAATAAGCATCCACATTTCGGGTTCCTGTTTATCGAGGATTATCACCCCAGTGGACCTGACTGGGAGATTAAGTGGATTATACCTAGGAAGCGGAACATGCTCATGTGAAGAGGGGACTTGGCGGCAGGGTTGAGCAGGAAACAGTCCCTGTTGGCGCCTGACTCATCGCGACCATTGGGAGTGACTATGAGCAGTGGGGTCAAGGCGTTCTGCAGCTCCTCGCACATTTCTGCGATGGATTCGCTATAGCCTCCACCGCAATCATCCACCGACTCCCCTGAGAAGGAAATATCATTTGAATGTCATTAAAATGACCAGAATAAAGACAAGTTTGCACATCACAAAGTGGACATGGACACCTACCCACGAATTTGACCTTCCACACACGATGCGGAAGCAGCAGGCTGTCTGGACTGAACGAGCTCATCTTGGCACACATCTGACCAAACACAGACTTGGTTCCGTCAGGACCTGCCAGACCCCCTTTGCTTCGGGATCGTTTCACCTGCAGGGTGAATGGGGAAAAAGAGACCATGACTTGAATTTTGTTTCTGTTGTGTGTTTAATAACTTCCTGCTGGACAGAGAACTGATGGGCAAGAAATCCTAGATGTGACAGCTCACTGCACCGTGGCTACAACCGAGGGGAGGAGGAGCAGTGGCCTGATCCAAGACTCTGTGGAGTAAAGTCTGAAACTCAGCCCGGGAGCCCCCACAGAGCAGGAGCGCATATCTTTCACTCCCCCTTTTCTCACACAGAAAAATCCCCTTATGAAAGAGAAGTCATGTAATGCCTGTCTGGAACAAGCAGCCATCTCACAGCGAGAGCAAGAGGGGTAGAAAAGAGGAGGAGGAGGGAGAGAGAGGAGAATTTGAGAAAATATCTGCCAGTGAGATTATGAGAAAATAAATGTACCTGTATCCTGTTGAGCTCCACCACAGGTCCGTGCTGTCTGTCTCTGACCATTGTGGCTTGAACTACCTTCCTGAAAGCTGCTTCCTGTTCACAGAAACCAGATGAATAACATTAGAAGGAGAAGATTAGAAGATTACCTTTATTAATCCCACTGAGGGAAAATTCTATTTTTCACTCTATTATTCATTTCCATGCTTTGTTTTTATTTGTTTTACATGCTGTACATGCGGTTAGAGACACACACAAACACACAATCACAATACAAGCACTGAGGGAGAGATATTTGAGTGAGGGGGCTCCCCCTTGTGCCAATTAACTTTAAATGATTCCTATTTTGGTGTTGTACTGTATAGGAGCATTTATATGTATGTTTCTGGGCTTCCCACCTTGCCCTGGGAGATGAGGATGCCTCGGAGTGTGTCGAAGCCCACAGGGGGTCCGTGGCCTGTCTGCCCGAGTCGACCCTCGAGGTCGAACATGGGAATACATGGACAGAACAGCTCTGAGATGTGATGCAGCAGCAGAAGCCTGTTCCTCAGGCCCATGATGGGGATCTCTTGAAGATGGTTGTACTCCATGGGAACCTATCAGACAGCACAGAGACAGTTGAAGACTGACAGCATGACGAGCACGTGCAAGCATCTTGTTTTAATGCGAAACTGTCGAAGATTGAGTGACATCTAATGGTAAAGCTGTATGTTACAGTTAAATACCCCTCTCCTTCATATGTAGGAGAACCCCTGGCAGCCTTTAATAATCACTGACATAGTAAAGGTGTTTTCTCTGTTCATTATGGCAAATTTACACAACATCAGGCATCAAGGCGGCCTCCGTGCTAAGGACCGGCTTCTATTAGAAATGGTATGGGCTCATCAAGAACATGAGTATACATAGCTGATATTCCATTGCCACCAATATAATAGATACTTTCAGCTAAATCTCACACACTGGACCTTGACTGCATGACATAAACAGCCAGAGACTGACGTGTGACTTGTGTTCATGATGCCCGTGTCTGAAAAGCTTTACTGCCATCTCCTGGAAGCTTTGTTTTCACAACATAGACAACAAACATAAAAATAAAAAGCTGAATTCTGTTCAAAGAGCAGGTAAGTAAGCAGAGTACCTGTGCAGGTAGCTTTCCAGCATTGGTGGGTTTGCTAGTGGACCAGGCCAGAGTGTGAGCAGAACCACAGGCCACCCTGTTGATCTTCTTGCCCTGCAGCGCAGCCACTAGCCGTGGCCTCTGGATGGCGTTAGTGGTCCCATCTCCAAGTTGACCCTCATCGTTGTCACCCCATGTGTACACTTCTCCTGTGCCAAACACAAGAACACATCTTTCTGTGCAGCTGTACACCAACCAAACTGAGCAAAATTCAAAAATCACAAAGAGCAGTTCCTCCTACCATCCTCAGTGCAGCACACACAGTGCAGTGACCCCGTTGCTATGGCAATGACCTTCTTTCCTTGTAGCCCTTGAACTTGTCTGGGCCGTCGGACATGGTCATCTGAGCCATGGCCAAGTCGATGATAGTCTCCCTTCCCCCTTAAAATGACATAATATAAACACTATTGGATTACCTGGTCAACTGCAACATTTGACATTGAAGAATCTAAGGGGTGAACTGCGCATACCATGTGTAAACTGCCCCAGACTTTGTAAGAGCCACAGAAAACTGAGACCCACACTCCACTTTCACAACTCCAAGTCCAGTGAGTGAGTCAATCTGAAGACAAAAACAAATATCACACACAATTATTTAGGAATGATCAGATGCTCCGGATAATTCACACTCCCTTTGCAAACATGTTATGTGATGTTCCTTTTAACATCATCTTGTCTTTGGGTGTATAGGAATTTTAAAAAAAAGATGCATTTTCAAGCGTTGTCTCTGCAGACCTCCAGTAAACAGCCCTGTGTAATCTCTTACCTTCATGGGGATTTTGCAGCCGTCACTGCCTCCTCGGCCCAATTTGCCATAGTCCCCGTCTCCCCAAGACCAGACCATGTCATCATCAGTTAGACACAGTGTCTGGGCGTCCCCGCTGCCACAGGCTACGTCGATGACCCTGTGACCCTGCAGCGCATCCACCTAGATAAACAACAGACACCAACATCAGCTTTACCTCGCTGTAATTGCTTTGGAAACCTTGTCAGAGCGAGTCAGAGTGAACAGTGCGATGTCTATCCAAACACTGGCGCACAAATACGTCTGTGTAATACATATTCACAGCATGGACAAGATATGTTAAGCGCAAAACTTTGGGTGACAAAGTGAGTCAAGTGTTCAACTGACCAGCTTTGGTTTAAGCTGGTCCTCACTGTCTCCATGGCCCAGTCGTCCATAACGGCCCTTGCCCCAGGTGAAAAGCTCTCCACTGGCAGTGATACAGGCACTGTGAGCTCCTCCGGCGGCGATATCCACCACTTCAACTCCCCTCAGGGACTCAATTACACGAGGACGGTCACAGGGGCTAAAGTTGAGAGGACTCAGGGTTACTACAGAAAACACAGTCCTTCACATGGTCTTTGATCTTATTTATTACGGTGACAAGTTCAAGTGTTATTGTATGAGTCTAACCTTCTGTTCCCATGCCCTAGTTTTCCATCCTCAGCCTCTCCCCATGAGTAGACTTCTCCTTCAGAGGACAGTGCCAGGCAGTGTTTCCCTCCAGAGTTAACAGCCACCTTCCTGATGAAGACGTGTTGGATGGACTCTAGTAACGTGGGCGTGGACACAGACTCTGTGCCACCAATACCTAGTCTGCCCCCTGCTCCGTACCCTGTCGCATATAGCTGAGGATCAAAAGAAAGACATCAGTATGACATCACATATAGAGTGGTTGATAAAAGATGATCTAATCGTGAGCAATCTGGACAGACCTTTCCATCAGCAGTGACGGCAAACAGAGTCTGCTCCCCTCCAATAAGCTGAACTGGCCTCAGAGTGGCCAGGGCTTCAGTGGGAGTGGGGACTTTGACCTTCGCCCCCTCAATGCCTCCTAGTTGCCCTCTGTGGTTGTGGCCCCAGCCATAGATGGTGCCGCTCCCCCCGGCAGAGAGAGTCCAGTCATCCGGCCGCCGGTTCATCCACTGCACGAGCTGCTCGTCATGTTCACGCTTGAACAAGTCATGACTCTCATGGAGGCCGTTCATGCTCTCGTGATCAGCCATGAGCTCGCGAATTTTCTTGGTAACCTTCAAAAGGCGGGGAACAACGGAGGAGAGGGGATTAGGAACATTCTTGGATCAAAGAGTGCTGAGGTAAAGTGGGGGCTGGGGGGAGACAGCGCAACCTTGCACACCCACCTCATCCAGGAAGGGTCTTGGTAGCGAGGTTCTCTTGTCTAAAGCCACAGCCACTCTAGAGGCGGTGCAGTATCTGCGGAACCAGGCCCACTTGTGGTTCTCAGCACAACAGGGTAGAGTGTCGAGCTCAAGATCACACGCAAGGGCAACTAAAACCTAGAGACAGAGATGAAATTAGCCTCTCAGGGAAAAGATCATTAAGATAATTTATGTTTACACATCATATTCTCAGGATATGGTGCAGTGGAGCAAAAACTAATCCAACCTTGAAAAATGGACTATGAAGCAGCTGCTTCCCTCCCCTGACGATGGGATCCTCGTACTCGTACTGCCTCTGCAGAGCCTCAGGTAAACCTTTTACCAGTGCAGCCAGAGCACTGCCTGTGAAAGTCTGAAACAACATTTCATTTATTAAGAAACAAATAGTGGAATTTTCTGGAGAGTGTTTCTTTATCAGTAGGGTGAAATTAATATACAAAGCTAACTGGAAAACTGAGCAATTGCATATAATGGTGTAACAGAGAACTTAAATACATGGTGTAAATCCAAACACACAGAAAATAGATCAGGCTAAGAAAAGGCAGAATTATAGTCCCAAATAAGGAATTAAAACAGTTGAACCCCAACAAACTAAAAAACATTTTTGCAACATCATAGCACTTGACAAATGATCATACATCTGCATAAGTGAAACGAAGCAAACATCAATTTAAGAAGTCATATACAATGCATACATTCAACATTCATTATAAAAAACAATACTATAATTAGATCCAAAAAATGTATCAATAATCATATCAATCATGTTGCAACACAGCAAAAAAAGAGACTGAACTTATGGCATCTATAATCAATGTAGTCAGACAGTTCTCACCATAGATCGAGCTTCGCCCTCACTGTCTCCCAGCAGCCTGTTTATGTTGATGGACTGACCGTACTCGGTGGTCAGGAGCTTTCGTAATCGCTGCAGAGCCCACATCCTGTGTCCAGCGGCTGAATAGTATAAAACAAAAAAAGATGACACATTTCATATCATGCAGAAATGCATCTATGACTTAATCATGGTGAATGGAGAAAAGTCACACTGTACCAAGTGCACTGAGCTGGGCACAAGCAGCAAGTGAAGCAGCCAGACGAGGCACAATACTTCTGTTTGAGGCAAAATTCAGTCTGAAGTCCAAGAGACATGTCACCAGGTCCATGGACGGGCAGGACAAGATGCAGCGATCAGACAGCAAGTCTTTGGGACCTAAGTGGGGATAGCGAAAAAAGTTAAATGAATTAGGCATCCATGTGTAAGGGCCACTGGGAAACATGACACAATGGAACAAGAAATGATCCTTTAAAAGAGACCGAAAAGGTGCAATGCGTAAGATTTAGGTGAAATACTTTTATTTCTATTTGCAGAATTGAAATAATGATGCTTTTAAATGGATTCCTTACCCTTGAATGAGCAATTTAGAATTTGACTCAAGAGTTGGAGCTCACGGTAAAAAAAGAAAAATGTAGATATGTAGAGGATTAACCGAAGAATGTAAAGAGAAATAGAAATAAATCTCTGCTCAATTTCTTGTACTTTAATTTCAGAAACATATTAAACAAGCATTAAAACTAATGTCACCATTGTGTGTGTTTGCTGTGGCTCACCCGCAGCAGGCATGATGGGATAGACAGTGAAACGCCATCCCCAACCATTGACCGAGCCATCGCTGGTGAATTTCCATTTCAGTTCATCTCCTGGAATCCTTAACTCACTGGACCAGTCGGACCATTCCCGGCCTGAAATAGGCAAGCACGCACGCACACACACGCACGCGCACACACACACACACACACACACACACCGTCAATCTGTGATCAACTGACCTTCACTGACTTTGATGATAAGTACGTTTTAGATGTCGACATCTTTTCACCTGATCTAACAGAGACGATCCTGTTGGCTCCGTCCATGATTGTCAGTGGGTCGTGGCGTCTCTCAGTTGAACACTGTCGGTCAAATTCTATCCTTAGACCTTCAGCACCTGAAAAAGAAGACAATACGTCTATCCCGTACTGTATGCTCGATTTTCCTATGAAAAAACTATGTATAGACTAATGAAAAAGTACTTTGCTCAATGAACTACAAGTATGTGGTTGTGACACTGCTCCGTACATATTTTTTCATTTTCTGAATGTTTTATTGTGTATGGGACCTTTCTGAGCAGCAATGTTTGGATAGTTTAATGTTAGTAGTTAACATCATTAGCTCACTAAAGTCTGCCAGTGTCTATAACATACCTAATGGTTCCATTGCCTGGTGGGTTGACAAACACCCAATGTCAAGTCCTGCACACTGCACCTTTAACTTGTGTAAACCAGTCCAGGATTGTGCCATTTGTGTTGTGTTTACCTGGGATCTTCACGGTGCCACTTGTCGAGGTGTCATCTGTGTATGGGTGGCTGCTCTCTACAACAACTGGCTGAGAGGACAGACGACCACTCTGTGAATCCGTGGCGACGTCCTCCAGCTCAGTGACGCATAGCTCCAGCAGCATGTCAGCGACCTGCACATCAGGGAGAGCAACCCAAAACAGAGGACGTTAGCAGAGGAGTTCCTGTCAATTACTGGCCTGCACACATGTGGACTCTACACACATTACCTGTGGATAAGCTGTGCCCATGCCAGACAGCACTGCAGAGAGCACCTCTTTGCCTTTCTCTCCAGAGCGACAGGACACAGCCAGTTTGAGCAGGTCCACCATTACTCGCGTGTCATCAGGCACGAGCAGGCTGGTAAACTCGTCCAGGTACTGAGGCTCCGGACCCACAACTTTGTTCTGGCTCTCCGAGTCCTGACGTGAACATAATTAGTTCATGACAGATGTCGACACGTCGCAAAACACAGACGCCGGTTTATCCGTTAACTAATGCTTATCTAAAGCCAGCTCAAACCTCTTTCGTCTTTGTCATGGTCTCAGCGATGATGCTGGCTGCTCCAGGATCATCAGTGACAGGGATGAAGGGACGTGAGGAGGCGCCAGAGGCAGAGGGAGTCACAGCCGATGATGGGGTGACGGCATCCTCTGAGGAAGTGACCTGTTCACACACAAAAGGATACACAATACATTTTTCTGTCGGCAAAACTTTGTTGACAGCATAGAAAAGGTCTTGCCCCTGTCACTGCCACCTCCCTTGAGGTGTCGGGGAGTAATTACACACTGCACAGCACCACCTGCTGGCCGCTGTTAAGCACACCCACTAAGCCTCAATCCAAGTGCTAAAGTAAGATGCATATTGACTGCACACAGGGTCTGACATAATATTTTAACAATGTGTGTTTATAAATCATGGCACCATAACATAAATGGAAATGCTTGAGTTATGAGTGAGTTATGATCCTTAAAATGTCATGACTCACAGTGGCTGAAGTTCACAAGTCTCTCAGTCACAACTGTACTGTGTATCACCATCATGGATATTTGCATCACTTTCTGTATGCATTTCAAAGTAAAAGCCTCAAGCTGTGCTACTCGTTGACTGAATCAATTGATTAGCTTTAAAAAGGTGAGGCGTTCGTATCTCGACTTATATATTAAATATTGTTTGATTGTGCCAGTGACGCAAATATCAGCCGCTCTGTGTTTGTGACAAGGGAATATTTCATTACAAAACATAATTTGCTGTTGACTCCTCAACAATGAGGACAGAACTAAAGTTTAGAACTTTTGAACAAAAAGTAAGGAAACTTGTAATTATGTATTCGGTCCTGTGAGAGTCTTTGTTACTTCCAAGTTTCCGGGACCTAAAAATAAATTGCTGATGGTCTAATTTACACACCTGGTCATTATGTATAAAAATGCACACAGCATGGTTAAACTTTTAGAGTGATTCAGCACAGAAAAAGTTGAAGCAGCAATTTCAAAACAAAAACTCTATAAATAAAGCCACAGTCAAATGAACGACCCTGCTAACAATGGAAATTAACTTTAACAAAGATTAAGTTTGGTGTTCCAAGCGGGAATCCAGACTTTGTTCTGTTCTTTACCTCGCCCTTCTTGTCCTGCCAGGGATTGGGGCTGACACGGTCCTCAGTCTCAGGTGGAATGGGCGGAGCTTCATCATCACTGACAGTTGATGAGGATGAAGAGTCGGTTGGGGGAACTGGTGAGCTGGAGGGACACTCTGATGGCAGAATCATGCAGGCTGGCATCAGAGCACCAACAACTGCATCCCTGCAGAATCACACATCAGTAAGCAGTTGGTTAATTTGGAGGCCTGTCTGAGTGATTTTTAACTCACCCTGTTTACACTTTCTGCTTTGCTAACGCTTTAATTAAGATTATAAATCAAGTAAGCAATCTGTAATTAGCTGCAAGTACGAGGTCGATCCTGCAAAGACACTGCTCTGTTAATGTTTTCTAATGTTTATGGGCAGCAACGTTTGCACATGTAGGTGCTTATGATAAGCCTATATACCATATTAAGGTATCAGCATTTGCACCGCACAAACACATAAGCTCTACAGGTGTTGTTGGGCAGGGGAGGAGGTGCCAACTTTGATGTGTCAGAATCATTTAATTATCAGTATTTATGCAGCACATGCATACAACCACAGGCCCTACTTTATGTTTGGGTGGGTGAAGGGATGCCACAGTAGACTGGTGTGTTTACAACTGACAAAATTACTTAAATAAAAGCCCTACATTAACTCTACATCAACTTCTTTATAAATGTTCTCAGCAAACTGCCCCAGACTTAAAAATGTAAATAAACTGTATTTTCATCTTGAGAGAGAGGTCATAAAAGACCTTATGGTCACAACATACCTTGCATACATGATTTGCAGAGCGGACAGAACATGAGAAAGAGCCTGCTGTTTGGCCAGATTTCCATCCAGACTGAGCAGAATTTTGGCCAACGAGGGTCGATGGGGCTTCATGTTGCTCTGACCGCTCATCTTGTTACTCACTGCTGATGAGTCACTGTCTGACTGGACACCTGTGGTGTACAACACCAAAACAACAAATAATGGCAGTGAGTGTTACAATTTTAGGATTATTCACTGATGTGGTTTGAACAGGAGAAGCAGAGTAGAGATTTAACCTACACCTTATTCCACTGGTCTGTCTGTTCTCATTTTTTTTTTTCCTCAATCAATCTCAAAAAGTTATTTAAGTCCATTCAATAATGTGAGATGATAAATGTTTCCTATAATAATTAAGAAATGAAGATATACATTTAAATATTAGTACGACACAGTTTACATTTACAACGAGGATTATTTGTAATAATAATAATGAGGTAATAAAATACAGTGCAACATCTAAGCTCCCTAAAATCCTCAAATGAAATTGAATCTAAAAATAACCTTGCTCGAGATATTTTAAAAGGCTTACGATACAATTCCACCCAAAACTCTCCTTGTGATCCCAACCATTAAAATGAACAAAGACTGAACAGGAGGATTGAGTTACAAGGTTATAAGAGGAACGAATAATTACCTAAATAAGAAGCTCCAAGTGAGTCTCTGGCTGTCTGGAAAAGGACAGGCTCGTGAACAGAGGGTGTGGTCACGTCCACCGTGGTCCAGGCTACGCTGTGGGAGGAGCCACAGGCGACTCGGGTGATCTTCTGCCCCTCAAGACCCTGGACCAGAGTGGGTTTCCTGTTGACTGTGGTGGTGCCGTTGCCCTGCTGCCCATGATCATTGTCACCCCAAGCATACACCTGATGGAACCAGGGGTGTGAGTTCATTTTGATAGAGCAATGATCAGAACTCTAACAACTCTAATAATACTCCAAATGCATTGTGTAAAATAGTGGGAACCATAAGCGGTCCAGATGACAGAAACATCACAAAATAAAAATACATGCAGTACTCCAAATCAAAAAATTTAATCAAAGAATAGCTGCCTCGGATCATTTGAAAAGGAAATACTATTTTACATTTGTTCCGAGTGAAGGTGAAATAAGCTGAATAACGGCAAAGGTCAGAGGAGGAGTCTAAGAAGTAGAGAGTGCATTTATTAAGTCCTCCAACAGGAGGACAGCCATACAGCTGGAACGGTGCCAAGGCAGTAAATGAGGCTGAATGATGTGCTGTTATAACTCAGGTGTTTGTGGAGGTCAGAGCAAACCTGTCCAGTGTCCGTGACTGCCAGGCAATGAAGAGCTCCAACAGCAACATGGACGATTTTTTTGCCCCTGAGTCCCTCCACCATCTGGGGCTTCCGCACATGGACATCGGTTCCATGTCCCAGCCGGAAATAATCACCTTTCCCCCTGATTAGGAACACATACAGTGCATGGTCACATGAGAGCCCAATGATGAATACTGGATGATCAATTCATCACATAATGCATTTATCTCACCAGGTCCACACCACTCCGGATTTGGTGAGTGCAAGAGAGAATTGTGCTCCACACTCTATTTGGCAGACACCCTGTCCGTTCAACCTCTCAATGTTCTGTGGGATGTTGCAGCCCTCACTGCCGCCTCGACCGAGCTTACCAAAGTCCCCATCACCCCAGGAGAACACCAACCCTAAGTGAAATAAGAACACATTAATAACCAGCAACTCAAACAAATCTGTCCGTATCAAGAGATAACTAAATGATTTCACAACATTAGATGCCGACAACAGACCGACTGCACATATAAGAGTATCAACAGCAATACCTTCATCTGTGAGGGCAAGAGTTTGGGCATCCCTGCTTCCACAAGCCACCTGGACAACACGATGCCCCAGAAGTACTTTGACCTAAATGGGAACGACGGAGCAAACACAAAAACATGGTCAAATGAGCAACTTTATTGTACAGAAAGTACACTTAAAGTAGAAAAAAAAACACCAGGGTTTCCTACACACTAAACGGTCAACCACTGGGTGTGAATATTTACTACAGGTGTAAAATAACACTCCATCACACTTCTGTCATTGTAAGTTAATTGCTTTATATTGGCTGTAAAGACAAAGGGGAGGTACTAGATGCACACATACCAGTTTGGGTCTCAGCTGGGTCGTGTTGTCCCCATGTCCAAGCCGGCCGTATTCGCCCAAACCCCAGCTGTATAACTCTCCACTGGAAGTGATTGCGGCGCTGTGAGAGCTGCCACAGGCAATGTCACGGATGCGCTTGGTTTTCAGAGCTTCAATTAACCGAGGTTTATCACAGTTCCTGTCAAATCATTGTTTTTGTTGAGAGGCATCATAAAAAAAACACATTCAGGAATAATGTGTAAGATTAGAAAAATCGGTCTGCTCTAAGACAACTGTTCTGTATCTGTGGAGGATCACATACATTCTGCTGAAATGTCCAAGTTTGCCGTCATCCCCCTCTCCCCAGGAGAATACTTTCCCGTCCACAGTCAGGGCCATGGCGTGGCGCCCTCCAGAATGAACAGCAACTTTCTTCACCACATAGTTACTGAGTGCAGTGATCTGACGGGGGATGGGGATGGTCCCACTGGATAGACCCAGTCCTAACCTGCCATTGGTGGCCTCTCCACAAGCATAGATCTTCCCTTCAACTGTCACTGCAACCATGACCGACAAAGAGTTCCATATGGTTTACATGCATGTTACACGGGTGCAAAAACGTCCAAAATAATTTCTTACTCACCTGCAAAGAGGCTTTTGGATCCACCAGCCACCTGCACCACATTGAGAGCGGAGAGTGTTTCAGAGAATGATGGAACCTTGATCTGTGACAAAACACACAACGGAGATGAGAGAAGGAAAATTAATCTGAGTCGGTCTCTGGTACAGACTCACTTCCTGGTGAGATTTCAACTTGAAATGTTGCCTGACTAGGAAGCTCAATGCACCTTTGAACCCTTGAGTCCTCCCAGCTGGTCCTTGTCATTTAGACCCCACACAAACACTTTGGTTCTGATTGTGGCCGCTGATTCTAAACCTGATGACCGCTTTCGAGCAAGACTGAGGGAAAAAATAAAACACAGTAAGTGCATAATAACGTCATCTCCATTTTCATTCTTGACAAAAAATCACATTAAATCAATAGAAAAAAAATAATGTAACATGCAACCCCTGTTTTTTGGTGAAGATACTGAGTAAAATGTGAGCACAAAAAATTAACAGTGAACCCATGTGAAGAATATTCATCAATATATGCCTTGAATATTTCTTCCATGGTCGGCCATACCTCCCAGTAGCAGTTTTATCATCATCCTCTTCTTCATTGTCAGATGCCAAGAAAGGGACAGTGGCCAAGTCTTCATCCTCAGCCCTAATCCGCCCCACAATACCAAGTCCATGAATCTTGCAGTCTATACCAGAGCTGCGGCACTGCTTGATGGCGATCTCAATGTACCTGTGATACTGTTTAAAAACACCCAAAGGTTCATCCCATCACTGACTATACAGTAATAACCAATCAGAAGTTGATGTGATTCAATAAACCAACTGACCTCAGTGCAGTCGCTCAGCAGGAGGACAGTGGTGTCTGTGGGATTGATGTTGATTGTCTTCAGTTCAATCAGGTTGTTCAGAGAGCTTCCACCTGAATATGAAATCGAATAATGAAAAAAAAGTATATATTAGTCCTTTTTACCAAGCAAATGTTTTACTACACAACTGTCTAATGGAAAAAATACAGATATGTCTGAAAGGAGGGCACGACATATACTCAAATTAATATATCTCAAATACTAATTGGACCAACCTGACACCACCACCAGTGACGGCATGTAGCTACTGTCTGCAGGGTCTACTATCATCTTCAGTCTGTGTACAAGAACATCAGGGAACAGCTCCAGACGAATCCAGTGCTGTAGAGTTGAAGAATGACAAATCCAGTCAGGTGATGGGAGTTTGATTTGATCAAAAATCTAAATAGACCATCATCCATCTCATTATGGAGTAAGGGATTCAATCTCCCACCTTTCCCTGTGAGCCAGAGGACTGCCAGCACTGATCGCTGCAGTCAATGAGGCGTGAGGCCTGGTTAACGGAAGACGAGACATTGAGGCTCTTGACGGCACGAGACCAGTCATCAATCAGCATCCCACGCTGGCTGCTGTGATGCTTCTTGAGCTGTTTTCCTGAGCGGCCGCAGAACGCGGGAGACTGGCCTGATTGGGGGAAAGAGGAACAGGTTAAAACGTAGAGAAAAAAAATGCTGACACGGGCACAGAAAAACCAGTGTGAGACAGAGCATGTGACCAACCAGGCTCATTGATTCGGCCAAAGGAATGTCTGGTGTTGTGCTTGCGGGTCTTGAAGCAATTTTCACAGAAGTCAAAGTCGTCACAATTCCTACATTTGAACCTGGGGCCATTTATAGGGAACATCTGACAGCCGTCACACCTGCAGAGAGGAGAGACTACATGTAATAATCTGAAGATACTGATTCAGTGTTTATTGAAAATGAGGTAAACAGGGAATTCTAGATATTGGAAAGAATTGTGTGCTCAATAAGAGTGGAAGTGTTTGACATACGTATAGAGAGCTCCTTACTTTTCTTAGTACATTTAAGTGTTATATCCATTGGTACGGTTGGGTATCAACAAAATACCTTAGTACTGGCAAGTACCGAGTTAAGACTCAAGTTCACTCGTGTTTAATAAGTGCCTCCTTAAGATAACAGGCAGAGGTACTAGAATAGGTATCATTGCTTTTGAGCACCAAATTCAAAGTACTGGTTATCAGTTCAAATGTCAACGATACAAAAACATTGTTACCGGCAAAGACATTTAAATATAATAATATCCATACCTCACTCCTGGATGAACACTGGGCACCAGTTCCATCTCTGACAACAAGCCAGTCCAGTGGGACTGCTGAGGGAAGTCGACGATCACATCTTTACCATTGGCACTGAAAGCTAAAACAAAATAAATAGCTCCATTATAATGAAACGTTAGTTCATCAAACACAGATTACAAAGATGGTCCAAAGCGAAGATATAAAATCAAAAGGCCACATGTGAAGTCTTACCTTTCACAACCCCGACACTTCTGTGAGTGACTGAGCCCCATTTGTACTTTGGCGTTGTGACAGTGGGTTTTACCCTCACTTTGTCACCAATCTTTATATGAGATGGAGAACTTTGAGGTGGGAATCCTGGAAAGCCAGATAATGACCCAAAACATGGACAAAAAATGTTAATAGAAAAAAGAAACACTCTTCAAAAATGTGTCCTTATTGACATAAGAAACATACCAAGTAGTTCGATGTGGATGTAGCGAACCCAGTATGTTCCTCCTTTCTGTTGCCAGTCACACTGCACATTCAAGTCGTGGAGTCCATCTCTGTCCAGTTTGATCACTTTCCCGACATCTCCGTCATACACTTCCTCATACGTTCTGCAGCACTTCACCATCATTCCCACCTGCACAGAAGTGATCCATGACCATTCAGATCATTCATTGTATCAGATTTCTTTACACCCATTTTTAAAACCTGTTGCTGCTCCTCTTACCTGAATGTTCTCTCTCACATAGACTGCATAATCATCACTGTTTTGGAAATCAGATCTCTTCTTAAATGTCTGGCTTTCAGTCACCACTGCACCTGCAGGCTAGAGGGAAACACAAAAGAATATTACATCCAGGTGTTCATTACCAAGTGGGCAATGGCAGAAATACAATCCGGAGTGATCAAGTACCACAGAGAATGTTGGCTCGGCCTCCTCCAGCTCCTCCAACACCTCCTCATCAGAATACTCATCCGACACAGTGTCGACATCTGACAGCTCAGTGACATGAATGTCTGGATGGTCCAGCAGCCAGCTCACAAGAGCCTCCACACCTGAAATACACACCATTTTACTCTCCAATCTTTTCTTTTTATGAAACTATATGTAAAACTACAGCAAAACAAATAAGGCATGTTACTGTAGTGGCGGCTACAGACTAATTGAGACAGATTATGAAACCTTGCAAGAAATAGAAGTCAAAATATAGACTGATAAAGGTTTATAGATAAAGGTCATAGAATCATGTACCTGGTACACCAGAGGTAGTGCCTGTGGTCAATGACTTCAATGCAAACTCAATGTTTCTGCGTGGAAAGCCCATTTCCATGAGCTGCAGGACGATGGGTAATGGGGGGACAGGAGATGTCTTCTGTTTCTTTTGTTTAGGCGGCCTGACGTGTTGAATGGTGACAGGTGTGGTGGCCTCACTGGAGCTGCTCTCCTCAAACAGGGGAGAGGACGGGTGGGCGGATTCCACAGCCAGGTACTGACACACTGCCAGGGCCGCTGCCTACATATTCAGAGATACACCAGGGTTAACTCAGTTAGTAGTTGTACATTAAGCACGGTCACTTCAGGTCACGTGTGACCAGGCTGCTGGAAGAGATGTCTCCTGGCTCACCTCCATCTCTTGTCTGTCAAAGATGGCTTTGATTGGGGAGGGCTGAGTGGCAGCAGACAGCAGCTGCTGCAGGAGGATCAGTGGAGGTAGCGGACCCTCAGGAGACAAGTCTCCAACATCTGGAGATGATACAACTGGATCCTCTGCAAACGGGGAGATTACAGAGAAGTATTTCGAGAGAGAGTTAGTAATATATATCACGTCACATGTTTAACCAAGGTGCAATAAATCAGTTAGAATTAAATTAGTACTAATCTGCAAATTAGTTTAATTATATCATAAATACAAATTATATCAGGAAAGCTTCCAGAGTGCAAGATAGTGCTAGCTGGGTCATAACGTAATAATTCCACATAGAGGAGGTATTTTAAAATTAAATTGTTTTTCCCAATATTGCTTTAATGAAAATATGCGGTTTCAATGTATTATGAGACTTTTAACAGAGGTTAAACATAATACAATATGACACACATCAAAGGGCTACTTAAGAGCTTGGTAACCATGGTAAATGAATTCAATTTGCTCTATTTCCTGATGTCTCACCACTGGGGTTAGGTCCAATGTCCACAACTGCTGGCTGAGAGAGGATCTGTCTGAGTTTGTCCTGATGAGACAGTAAAGCCCGGGCTGCTTTTAAAATGTAGAGCCTCAGCTGCTGGCATCGAAGTAAATGAATGTCCACCTGGTCAGCTGGAGAAAGAATGGTTTTGGTTTCATTCTTCTAACATGACTGTACAACATTCAACATTCAGTCCAGAAGTGATGAGAGAAGAAATTGTTCATTAGAAGACAAATCGTTGCCACTTGCGTGGCCATCAACTCAAAGAGCTCGAGATATTTTTCATTTTCAATCATTAAGTCTACATGATTTGTGCAGTGTTCCTGATGAACCTCAGTACCTGTAAGCCCTCGGCTTAGAGATTTCTTCATGCGCTGTTTTTCCAATTTGCTTCCAGCCAAGCTGACCAGCTGGGCCCAGACAGACAGCATGGGCTCTGAGAAAGGTAGGTTCTGCACACTGAAGGATACTGCAGACAGCTGAGGAAAAAGGTTAATAAAATAGTCAGTATTTCACCGTGAAAGTAGGACAGATGCTCAAGGTTGATGTGCCCAAAATACTACTACATACCGGTCTGAGATGACTGAGCAAACAAACCCTACAGGTCCTCATCTCATGAAACTGCACAGTTATTCTTCCTTTTGGGGTGATGCGCGTAACCGTTCCTTCACCATACTCCTCGTGCATGACCTGGCCACCGAGCCTGAGACGCCCATCAATTCCTCCAATCACTGCCATCACCGCCATCAGATTGCCCACTCCAGGACTCTCCGAGTCAGGGAAATATTCCTCAAGGAAACACTGAACAAAGGGAAAGAGAAGAATTGAACTCAATTTATACAGAAGTGTTTCAGTCAGGGTGAAGTTGTAGTTGAGATTTGCTGTTGAAACACCGAAACATCACGAGTCGACAACTCTTACCGCTTCAGACTGGCATCCTGCCATGACATCTCCAATGGCACTGATCTGAGTGTTGATGAAATCATTTATCAGGCTGTTCCACTGGCCCAGGGAGTGCAGGGTACGCAGAACTGTAACAATCTCCTCGGCCAGGGTGCTGCTGTGAGTGGCTGTCAGAGATGCCTGCGGGCGCGACTTCCTCCTGCGCAGGGAGCCCTCTGTGGAGCAGAAGTTGCAACTTTATGATACATACTACAACCAAAACATGAATTGTTCATTAAAAGCCTGATGAGAACACAACTGCACCTCTAAGAAGTGGCAGGTCTGATGAGCAGGTGCTCAGAAGAGTTCCTAAGAAAGTGAACAACTTCTCCACCAGGAACTTCATGTCTTGTGAGCGCTCCGGCTTGTCCCATGAGGGCAGGACTGCCTGCAGGAGGCGTAGTGCCAGAATCTAGAGAGAGATGCCAAAGACAAAGGGGCATCAATTAGATATAATGGTTATGAAAGCAGCCCCATTCTCTTTTCTCTGGAACTTGTACAAATGGAAACATTCACAAAATGCAAATCAAATCGTCCTCACAGTTATAGTTACCCACCTGTCTCTGAAGAGTGACGGCATTAAAGGACTGATGTCCCTCAACGATTCGGATGAGCAGGTTGATCCATGCAGAGGTGCTGAGTGTGGTGCACATCTGGGGCATGAGAGCAATGCTGCGAATGAAGCCAAGTGTGCACCAGCTCCTGTGTTGCTCCCGAGACACCAACCTGTGTGAGTGACAACCTGAAAACAAACATACGTTTAGAGGGAGATGAAAACCAACACGTTGCCGATTAAAAAGGTTATTTGCCAACATGATGGTTTGTTTACCTGACTTTTCATTAGCACCACTTTCCACGAGCATCCTTAGCAGCCCACACAGGGTCCGCGTAGCGTCTATCTGAAGCACCTCTGCGTAGATTCCAGCCGACAGAGACAGAGTTTTCAGTAGGTTGACGGTGCTGGTTAGCATCATAGCCGTTGGGTGGCTGCTTTTCTCCACCAGCTCACCCTCTGTTACAAAAAGAATTGTAGAGATGAGCGGCTGAAGTTTAGATCGAGTGGTACTTTGGTGGTAAAGCTTAAATCACCAGCATCGTCTTCTGTGTCTGAGTCCTCGGCAGGAGGCTGGGCAGCAGGTGGCGGCTCGGCCAGCTTAAGATCATACTTCCCCTCTTTGCCCATCCTGTAGGAGTTGGTGCTGCTCGTGTCCCACTGGACTCTGATCCAGCCGTCTTCACCCAGTTCACCAATGACCCTGCCCAGACCTGGAGCTGGACCGTCCTGGAAAGAGCATGTGTGGTGTACAGCAATAAACGGACCCTCTACATTACAATCAGCTACGTAAGTGACTGACAGTTTCAAGTACCTGGTCTCCCCATTTCCAGTCCACGCCCCTCATTACCCTGGTGCCTATCTTCATCATGGCAGCCAGCTCGGGGCCTGAGGCAGGTAGAGGGGCGGGGGCAGCCTCCTTTCTCGATTCTTCAAGTACTGTGGCTGAGCCGCCATGTGTACATATGCTCAGATCCTCCTCACTGCTGTCTGTGCTGGGTCCTGGAGACACAAATATAACAGTGATATCAAATACCTGCAACGTACATTTGGACAGATGGACTCTGATCCTCCGCTGGTTTGACAGCATGTTGAGGATTTAATCAGAGAACACTCACCTATGAGCCTCAGGATGCTCTGTGTGAGAGCAAGGATGCCAGAATTCAGCAAGAGACTGAGGCTGTTCGAGCCATGTTTCAATGACAGCATGTGTATCATGGCCAGAAGGAAGCGGGCTTGTGGAATGGTGCCAAGGCTTGGTCCAGCTGGATTCTCATTGGTGATGGTCTGCAGGGGAACAGGCTGCACGCCTTGATAAAAGAAAAGCAGAAGGTCGGTGAATATGCTGGTACTGATATAATATTATCATAATAGTAGTTCAGATGAATGAAATCATATGGTCATATTCATGGCCCTCACCAAGCTCTTTGAAACGGGCACTGGCCTCAAGCAGGATGTTGCGAACGTTCTGGATGGCCCAGGAATACAACTTGCCAAAGGTCACCTCCAGGAGCATGCGGTTGAATGGGGGAATCAGATCAACATCCTTCAGGCAATCAGACAGAGACTCTCTGAGGAGGAGAGTAGAAACCATAACATAGTCAGATAAACAATCTTTGAATGACTTAGTTGAAACCACAAATAATTAACTTTCTCTTTTAAATCACAAGTCTAAAACTCACCCAATGTTGGTCCCTTCTGGTATGACCCTCTGCCAACCACAGAGCATTGCATATTGCACTGATGGCAGTAAGAAGCTTTTTGAGGCCAACTTCAACATGGTGTCAATGCCCTCTAGCCTCACCTCTGCCCTCTCCAACTGTGAAGACACCATGGCACCATCATCATTAGACTTGTTTTATTCACTTGAAGTTGCTGAAAATAAGGTGATCTGTACATTCATAGTCACCTGTTTAAGAAGGCACTTCCTCATCTTCTCCACATCCAGAGGTTCTTCTTTCAGTACAAACTCTACTATAGTGGCCATAAGACTGGACTGAGAGAAGGCACCAGCAACACTGTGTTTCAGCCACCGAAACTTCTGGACATGAGCCACAGTGTTTAAAATCGGCTGCCATTTGTCTTGCTACAAAAATGAAAACAAATACATGACATGTTAGTTTGAACAGTGAACAACTTAATTCTAACATGTAAATAAAAGTTATCTTATGTACAATGGGGCAGAAATAGGGAGAACCTTTTCAACTGTATGTGTGTGATAAATAGAATAAGGCACCCAGGATGCCCCATGTTCAGAGATGACTTCCATGACACAAGAACAAAACACAGTTCCACAGGAAGAGGTTTCAAATCCTTTCTACCTTATTATTATAGTAATATTATGCTACAACTCAACAAATTATTCCACATTAATTTATCTTATCTAAACTAAATAGCTGCAGTGTATGGATGGATTTTCTGCTATACATTGTATTTTGAGTTCATACATATTCATTGTCACAGAGACACAGACAAACACAAGGCAATACAATGTCCAATGAATCACAACAGGAACTGTTTAAAAAAAAAAAAAGTAACTCTCTTTGGGCAAATCTTTTGTGATGAGTTATATTTTCATGGTTACATTTTGTGATAAAAAAAATGGTATTACCTTGGATGTTTTGCTTGTGGGGGGTTTTCTATCTGCCGTTGTGGGGTTGATATTAACATCAAGTTCCTCTTCATTGGTCCCTTCATTCTCCAGCTTTGGTTCTTCAATGTCAGTGGACTCTGACTTTTTAGGCACTAAAACAACAGAGAAATATTTTAACAAATGTTCTGTAAAAAGTTGCACCATTCTTCAGCAGGTTTTAAATAACTCACCTCTTTTTTTCCTTCTATCCCTGATTAGTTTCTGGGTGATCCTCCTCCAGCGGGGCTGAGAACTCAGCAGCTTCAGTTTAGACACTATGGACAGGTCGTTGCTGACAGCTGGACGCAGCTCATTAAAGAGAAATCGAAGACGCTCGATGACAGGGGCACACACCTCCTTATACGAGCGGCCTTGCTCCTGATGGGTCTGCAATAATGGAGGAAGACACAAATGGTCATTTACAGCCTGTCCAGGAAGTCTCTTCCAGTGTATTACAGATCAATTATCTCAATATTTGGTTTATTATAGGCAGGAATCATACCTTGATTAAAGAGCACTTTGCCTGATAGACCATGCGACACACATCAATCACAGATTTAGGGAGGGACCTCTGTTTCCCCTGGTCCACACCCAAGGCACATTGACTGACGAGTGAAAGAGCAATGTGACCTGTGACCAGAAGAGAATTTTTGGTTAATCCGTGGTACACGTTTCACTGGGCCAAAATGAGACTCTTATTTCTCTTCAAACAGTGAATCTGAGTCCAGTTGCTAGGTTACCGAGGTCTTGATGTTTGAGCAGGCAGCAGAGTAACAGACGGCCAACTTCCTCCACCGGGTGTTCTGGGGGGAACGTGATGGGCGTGATAAGATGATACTGCTTACAGCAACGTTCAATTTGGCATAGGAAGTCCTGTAAACAGTACAAACAAACAAAAAAACATGAAATGATGACTTCATCTTTTGGTTTAATAATCGTAGTGTCTCATTCATCTCAGATTTGTACCTTCACAGTATGATCCTGAGTGGTGTTGTCAGCGATGGCCTGCAGGAAAGGCTGTGCATGGTCGCTGAGAGTTATCCTTCGGGAGTAGAGTTTGGCTTTGTCCGGAGTGGATGTGCCGAGAGAGGTGCAGTGGTCTTCATCCTTCTCTTCATTGTAGTTGTAGTGAATCTGACTGGTTTGCAGGCCCCCGGAGAATATGGAGGACTGGAGCCATTCTGTGCAAACACATTAAGACTTTCAGTTAAACCTGAACGTAGCCCATCTGAATTTTTCAAAACCAGGACGGCTTAAAATGAATGAAACCCACTGGCACATTCAATCTCCATGGGGGACAGTGGGGTGCTCTTAGCCAGGTAGGAGGCATGGAGCCCAAGCAGCAGTCCGAGGTTCCTTTCTGTGTCGATAAGAGGGGAGGACAGACTGCTGAGGTCTGGGGTGGTGACCGTCTCCTGATTGGGCTGTGAATGAAAAAATTCAGAATGTCAGAGAACCCTCAATGAAATAAGATATTAAGAGGTAAAACGATGAAATAGGGCAAAGTGGTACCTCCATATACTGGCCAACACAGAAGGCCTGCATCGACTCCCTCGTATCCTCAAACTGCAGAGCAGCTTCTAAAGCAACAACAGGGTCCTCTCCTGCAAACTGAGCTGTAAAAGGAGCACAAAAAATTGTTAAAAAATAAATACATAACAAAGATAAAAAATGCCTGAAATTTTGAATATTTCTCTAATTACCCAGGATACTGTTTCCTGACAACGACTGGGACTGAGCCTGGAAGTCCTTGATGTCATAGACCTTTCCATCAATCACTGTCCAGAAACCACCATCTTTGTTGTGGTTCTCCAGGTCAGCCTTGCGGATGAGGGAAACCTCTTCATTGTTCTTGGAACTTTGACCTGTGAAGAAAGAACCTGCCACAGCAGAAAAGTCGCTAGTTATGCTCAAATCATAATCTTGTGGAAAGCTATCGATTTCAGGATCTTTATTTCTATGAAACCGTCTTCTGGGACATGTAAGCAATAGAAATGGTCAGAATTTTACCCATAATGCCTGGCCAAGCCAGATCCTCATTATCGTCCCTCTCATGTCCAGGAGCCAGGTGGTTGAAACGGTCAAGGTGCTCCAGGAGTCCAGCAAGGAGAGGGATAGAACCAGTCTCCTGCATCAGACCTGCATCGATGGTGAGGAGGAGGACAATGGACACCACCAACTCAGGCAGAAGTACTCCTACACGTGAAAAGACAAAAAGACATCCACCACTTTCAAACAAGTGTTTTTTGTCATCGAGTCACTTTTCATCCTGCTGACATATTTTTGCAAGAGGGACTTACCAGTTAGATCTCCTTCAATGACCCGGGACACTTCAGCAAAGTGGCGGCGACCAGTCGAAGCAATACTTGTCGCCACGGGAAGGATGTCTCCAATGTGCGTACACAGCAGAGCAATGTATTTCTTCAATAAGGAGCCGACGCCCAAGAGCTCTGGATCTGCAGACAGGGACAAATCAACTGTTGCTCTGGTAGAACTTCATTTTCAACCAGGATGGTTAAGAGCTTGGATAGAAAGGATGACTCACTGTATCCATTCACATTCTCTGTGCCGCTAACACCCAGGTAGAGTTTACTGACAAGCAGCCTCTGGAAGCGCAGCAGCAGGTCGAGAGATGCAGAGCGTTCCTTGCTGACATGCTCTGCCTCTAAATAGTTGGATATGCGACAGGCAACATCCTTCAACCTTGCAATGGTCTGGGAAGCAATGTTCCTGTATAAAACAAAGGTGTAAACCTGGACGATGGCCGTGATGGTTATGTTGTTGCAGTGAATAATTCAAATTCGGCATGTACCTCAACAGCTGCTGTACAAGTTGCACCAGAGGCAGGCTTTGTTTCCCTGCCGACTCATAGATGCCTGTGTTGATGAGGTCTTTGTCCAGCACGGTGCGACAACGCTGCATGGTGGAAGCATTGGCCTCTTGCTCATCGATCTCCTTCTCTTTCTGAGCCTCCTTCTTAGCTTCGATATCCTGTAAAATAAAACACAACGACTAAACCTTAGAGTAAATCAAGAAACTAACTGAACCAGGCAGGAATTCAATCAGGTTCATCCAACTGGCAATTGCAACTGTCTAGAATATAGATTTCAAAAAAATAAAAAGTTTCAAATTTAGAAATAGTCAGTAAACGTAGTGTGATGACCCAGTGACTCGAGATTTTAAATTCAAACACCTCCTCAGGCACAGAAAACTTCTACATCATATTTCCTTGCATAAACTGATGATGCTTTGTTGCCATGTATACATTATGTGTGGAGCAGAGTGATTACACACACTGACCTGTATCTCAGCAGTGATGGCTGCATTCAGTGCAGATTCCAACCCTCCATCAGCCATTAAGCTGCTGACGAGCAGGTCGATCATGAAGCGACGCCCTGGGCTCACACTCATCTCATTTCCAGATGCTAAGATAAAGGAATGAATCAAATATCAATCTACTCGCTCATTTCTGCGTCTTCGGTTCGTCTGAAAATGTATCGAGTTAATGGAAGTCCACCATTGCGTTTCATCATTATTAGTAAGCACTGGGAGTTGTACTCACCAGCATTGGGCAGAAGTGAGGACAGTGCCCTCGCTCTTTCCTCAGCTGTGGGCAGCAGCACTGACCACCCACTTTGGAGGACGGCTTGAGCAGCTGCTTGCACAGTATTGAGCACCCCCGCATTGCTAGCTAACACTACTATCGTTTGTTTCAGGTTGTTGAGCAGGACACTGCCGAGCCCCAATCCCAGTTCCTCTGGGTTCACCTGGTTACTGATGGCTGCGTGGAGCTGCGGACAGAGATTCACGATTCTATTATTGTGAAAAACAAAAGTTTAGAAATAACGAAGCACAGCTGACCACTGCCTACCTGGAGCCTGAGCAGGTTGAGGGTGGCTACGACCATACACTCCTTCTCCTGTGGGGGCGGCCAGTCTGAGCTGCCATCCATCCCCTCGCTGACCTGCCGCAGGAGAAGGTCCAGCTGCTCAAAGGTCATGGGGCATACGTCCACTACAAAGGGCACACGCTGCCCAACGGACCACTCAGAGCACGAAGACCAGGCAAAGCTCTGAAAACAAGCAAAATCAGTGTTGACCCTTATCAGCATTCATTAAAATAATCAGAATGGAGGATGCATTACCTGTCCAGGGCCACAGGAGATCCCCACAATGTGTTTAGAGTTGAGCCCCGGCAGTGCCTTCGGCTGCTTCTTGTTAGAAAAGAGTGTATCAAAGTGCTGGAGTTTGTCATTACTGCCCCAACTGTGCACCTCTCCATCATCCGTCAGGGCTAAACAGTGGGTGGATCCCACAGCGACATCCACAACTTTCTTCCCTGCTTGCAAACAAAAAGCACCAAAATCAGTAATTGCATTTTCAAATCTTTTTACAATCAACCCACACAACCCAATGTATAGGTAACTCAACTCACCCTCCAAACTGTCCAGCAGCTTTGGGTAGCGGACGTGTTCATCAGTGCCATGACCGAGACGTTGGTTGTCTCCTTTTCCCCAGGTGTACACTTGCCCATCTTTGGTGAGGGCCACTGAGAACTGGCTGCCACAGCACACCTTTACAATGTCCAGGTCCTGAAGTTTCTCAACCAGTTTGGGTGTCTTGCAGCCATCACTTCCCCCTCGACCCAGTTTGCCATAATCTCCATCCCCCCAGGACCAAACTTGACCTTTTAAGAACAGAGGAGGGAATTTTTGAAAAAAGTAGTTTGGGTGATTCAGACAGTTCCAAAGAAATCAATCACAACGTTTAATATTTTCTTACCATTTTCTGTTAAAGCAAGTGTTTGTGCATCACCACTTCCACATGATACATCCACCACCCTCAGGCCCTTCAGTGCAGTCACCAGCATGGGCGTTGTCTGATCTTCACTGGAGCCTAGAACCCACACCGATGATGACTTTCAAGAGGTGTATCACACGCCAATGATTTTTTGAAAGGAAGCAAGTTTATCGGAGATAAAGCTCACCATGGCCAAGTCGACCGTAGTTCCCTCTGCCCCACGTGTAGAGCTCACCATCTGCGGTGATAGCAGCACTGTATGTACTCCCACAAGCAATATGGACCACGTGCTTTCCGGTTTGTTTCCCATTGAAGGCTGCAATCATTACAGGCTCTTCAAGATAGCTGAAAGAGGCCAAGAGAGATGACAGAACACAATTTGAGAAAACAAGATGCCTCTAAAAGGGATGCTAAACATTCACAGTTCTGTGTTTTTTGAGGATTTATTAATAACACGGTGTCTTTATTTATAGAAACTGTCAAGCTTTGTTGTTTTCATTCTTTAAACAGAGATATTCAGGTCAGCTCGTTTCCACTCTGATCTGTAGAGCATAAAACGCTGTAAGAATGTCCTAGATTTGGAAATTATGTAATCTGTGTCTTTACAGGTTTTACATCTTTTGTTCAGCTATAAAGTCATGCAACAAAGACTACATTTTCTATACATTTTGAAATCACGCGACAAGATAGGAATTGATGACCACTGAGGAATCCAAGTAACAAGCAGGACTTTTTTAAATTTTCTTACGTTGTGTCTCCATGTCCGAGGCGGCCGCCATCACCGCAACCCCAGGAGAACACCTCCCCATTGGCTGACAGGGCCAGGTAGTGTTGCCCGTCAGGATGGGCGGCCAACTTCACAATCTTTCTGGAGCTCAGACAGTGGATCAGCATGGGAGCCTGCAACATAATCATTTGGTGACTTAAACTGCTGCAGAATTAAGTTTATTAGAGATATGGGACAATAGGACTATACAGCACTACACAACTGACCAGGGTCGTGCTCTTGTAGTTCTGAGTGTAGACGGCACTGCTGCGGGACAGGATGAGAAAGCCCTTCTCTGAGCAGACGATTTGTGTGACTCCGAGACTTGAGAGGGCTTTACATTGAATGGGTCCACTGATATTGGGATAAAGCTTCCACCCCAACAGGCCCCAGGCGATCACCTCCTGCAAAGATCCCTGGAAGAAACATTACAATTACGTTACAAACTTGATTGTTGTAACTTCTCCTCTGGTAGAAATATAGTCATGAAAATGTTGTGTTTCATTCAATAGGCATTGTCTTAGTTTATGTAGTTTACATTACAATCAATTTACTTATTGCTGTTCTCTTCCCCAAAGGATGATTCTTACTATTATTAGCGACGTGATGACTATGTTTACATGTCTGTTTCAAAAAGCATGAGCAGCTAATTGGGTGCTCATCATCATTGAGAATAGTATAGAGCATGTGAGTTTGAGTTACTGAGTATATACATTTTCTGTTGAGTTTTGCAACTTAATAAAAACAGTCTTCACCTTGTGTGACATGGGGGAATTACACTGAGGAGGGCTGCAAGGAGAAGCCAAGCGGTCCAGGTGTGCCATGATCACAACAGCTGTTTGACGAAGGTCGATGGCCAGGTCATTATCCTGAGGCAAGGTCAAGTAGCGCAGAAAACTCTCGTTGGGATTTAAAGGGGCAGTCAAGATCTGGAAATGATAGAAATTGCCCATAAAGATAGATGAGTATTTCATGACAAGTGAAACAAAGGAACAAATAGGAGACGTCAAACAGTTTGCTCTCTTATTATCTAATCCACAAATTATACAATAAAATAGACGTTTTTCCATTTCAAATATTTGTTTGGCACTGTTCTGATCCTCTGATGAGGTAGGGATAAAGTTGTTACCTCAGCTTCCTCCTCAGGAATGGGCTCTTCTTTGCTGCTGTGTATGTTCTGGAAGCGCTGCAGGAGGGGGAGCAAAGGAGCGCTGGTTCCCTGTGTGGAGCGCTCATTGTCCATCTCTCTTGTGCCACTTTCCCACAGACGCAGGAGTAACAGGACAGCAGACAGGATCTGACTGAATGTACAACAAGATGAGAGGCACAATGAGCAGATGCATTTCAAATGACTGGACAGGAGAGAGAAAAATTAGTTGTGGAAAGTAGGTGGTCACCTGAGAGTGCCCCTCTGCACAGCCAGCTCTAAGAGGATGGCCAGGACTAAGTGCTGGTCTTGTAAGGGAATGTTGCCTTTGGTGGTGGCACTTCCATGTACATCACTGAAACCAAAATGGACAAGAATTATAGGTCATCGAAACAACATAGAAATACATTACAACAGCTGAGAGATAAGAAAAGAGCGACAAAGAAATTCAAATAAATAATAGTGTCATAGATCCGCCCAGACACTGACAAAACAAGACATGCTCGGGTTCAGTATCTGGGGAGCTCCTCCCTTCTCTGTAAGTACATTTTGGCTGCACTTAAAGTTGCATGCAGTGTTTCCCATCTTCCCTGAGCCCCTGCCTCGGCTACACCCCGAAACCCCCATAATAATAATAATAATAATAATAATAATAATAATAATAATAATAATAATAATAAGAGATCTCGAACTATTCAAAGTTTTTTGTTTTGTGTTTTAGAAATGATGAATAACAAACCTGAGAAACTTGGTGGCTCTTTCAACAACCTCCAGCCACACTGACGAAACTGTTCCCTCATCAAACAGCGTGGCCTCTGGCAGAGCTCGAAGGGCATCCAGTGACTCCTGGAGAAGCTCACTGCAAAGATCTGCATCATCCCCTGTAGCGCAGGACAAATGTTCTTGATTTAATAAATGGACTGCAGAGTTTATCGGCTCAGCAACATAAAGGGTACCCCAGGATATGAATGTTAACAGCCTAACAGGTCAAGTAACAGCAGAGATGTGGAGTTTACTGCATTTTTCATTTAAAATATATTTTCAAATGCATGGATTTATATGGAATAAAGTTCGAGCGGCAGTGGCCTCAGCAACCAATCAGATCAACTTGTGCTGGTTGTGCTTGTTACAGTCAGACTACTGACTACTATCTCATCACATGTTTCCGGGATGTGGACAAGTATTCACTCAGCAGTGGAGAGTGAAGGATCACATTGTTACACTTCTATTGTTCTGACAGTGTATTCCAGGAACACAGCTAGACTTGGGATGAGAGGCTTCAGAGGGTGTGTGTGTGTGTGTGTGTGTGTGTGTATATGCATGCACTGCTCATGTTACAGGGGGGCTACAACAAGAGGCCTACTCCTGTTCCCACCCAGTCCCAGAGGACAGGCAGCTCTCGGCCAAACATCAGTGCGAGGAACAAAAACAGCATCAGTGCGTCCGGTGAGATCTGACAATGAAGAGCATTTTAACAAATACATCCGCTGCCAAAGATGCTAACAATAGATCAGGTTTAATTCGACTAACTAAAGCCTGAAATTACAATGGTATTAATTGCTACAATTCTCTGTGACACAAACAATGACAGCTAAATGTAACTGCATAGACAGTGCCCTGTCCTAGTGGCCATCACAGGCTACTGCTAAAAATAGTATTGCGAAATGCATTGGGTTGTTTACCATGAGCAGTTTTTGAAATAGTGCAACACATTCATCAACAACTGTCAAGACAAATATCCATTACTATCACAGCAGTCATCACCGTCACAACTGAGGGACTGCAGGTCATGGCCGTGCTCTTTGTTTGGGTGCACTCTTACCTGATCTCCAGGCTCGACGCAGGAAAGCAAAGGCAAAAGAGAGAGCTGCTCTGGAACCGACTCTGGCCAAACCTTCAACACCTTTACTGACCGGACGAGGGCTGAAACAAGCAAACCAACAGACAGGGATCAACTCCCAATTGTGACATTTTTGCTGGGACAGTCAAAGTATATCTTAAAGTCAAATCAAGCTCTGAAGTGAAACGGAAGGCCTGCGTGAGAATGCAAATGGCTCAATCTGCTTCCCTGAGACATTTTGGCAGGCTGGAAAAATGTCAGAGAGAGAATGTCCATGTCAGCCCACAAGAGCAGGACACTTTCTAAAGACTTCACTGTTACTCAGGGGGCAGCACGATGGCATTTCAAACGCAACAACACAACACTGAGTGAAACAAAGCAATGTCAGTTTGATAAGATAACAAGTTTTGAGAGCTTAACATCAGGGCCAACACTGTTATGTCCTGCATGTGTGATCCAGACACACACATTTCAGAGATTAGAATCGCTTGCTGCATTCTTCAAACTTAAAACGAAAATCCCGGTAACGTCCACACCCAACCGTCTAGACACATACAGGGGAGAACAGCTTGGGTGAGTGGGACGCAAGATTTAGCTCAGGGCAGATCGCCATTGGTCATCACAGGATGAAGGATATCATCATCCACATCGTATTTACCTCTTGTTATCAGAAGCAGGCAGTGGTGGGGTGGGGGCTGTCTTCCAGCGGACCTCATACTTCTCCTCCATCATGCTGTGGCTCAGGGAGATAAGGTAGCGCTCAAGGATGACCAGGCGCTGGCGCAGGCGTTGGGCAGAAAGAGTGCTTTTGGCCATTTGAGCAGAGAGCTTCTGCTGATCGTCGACCAGAACCATCAAACAATCCTTCAGTTCGGTCTCATCTAGACACACGGGACAATGAACAACTGAATCAAGGTGCGGTCCTTAAACAAGTGTATCACAACTGGAAATGAAATCGATTTAAATTGCATGACTTTTCTTTTGCGATCCAATCTGTCATTGCCCCTCCAACTGAGGACTATGACGATGATCCCGTGAAGGTCCAGTGTGTATTATTTTGGTCATTTGGGTCACTTATAAAAAATAGTACAAAACAATTACATACTGACATTTTCATGCATTTGTAACCGTATTGTTTCAATTTTTTCCATTAGCCTTAAATGAGCCCATGAATGTATATTTACATAGGGAGCGGGTCCTATCTATGGGGGCCGCCATGTTTTTACAGCCCAGAATGGAGTTTTAATGACAACTGAAGTAACATAGCTTCTCCTGCATGCTCAGAAGGGTGAGGTGATGGGCACAACATGCAATTTCACCTGCAGAGGGAACCAAATCTTACACACTGCACCTTGAACTGTCAAAACCTTTTAGATGAGTCATTTCTGCAGATAAAAAGACAAGTGCTACATTTTATAATTTCCAATGGTGGATTTGAAAAACAGGTTAATTTGAAGCAGCAATGACAAATACATAAGTATATATGTCTCTATTCTACAAACATGCTGCTCCAATTTAAAAGTGTAAAATACAATGAGGCCTTGGTTTTTTTTGTTTCACTCTCTGATAAGAACAACAATTTCTAGGTTAGAATGTGTACAGACAGTTGCATTATATGCTGCAATGAAGGATTCATCTAAAATCATCGAACCAAAGGACTTTCTTACAGATAGAACAGCATGGCTGTTTCAGGGAAAGGTCCTGTGACACTTGAGCATATTACTTCACTGAAAAGAAAGTTAATGCACCATACACACTGTTTCCCCCCAGTGGCCTTAATCACAACCAGTCTTTTGTTCTGGTTGTTCTGCAGAAAATGTTGCATTATGTGTCTACACTGCAGCACTGCAGGAAAGGCAAGATAGGGCCAAAATAGCCAGTCTACAATCCACTAAAGCTTTATATAAGCCAGACTGGCCAGAGGTTGTATGAGCCACATAAGAGTCAGCTGTGCTTGGCTGTCAGGACAGATATGTATTCCAGTCACATAAAGTCACTCACTGTTTAACACACATTATCAAAGCTATAAAAAAAGACACTGTGGTGAACAAATAACTATCTTGATAAATCTGTTTTGTTGTGAATCAAATTATCAGATAAAAAAAAAATCAAAAGCTACATATTATTACATATATACGCCATGTATTCTTGAACAATGATTTTTTTGGATTGCAAATCCAAACAGGAAACACATACGCAACAAAAACATTACAAAAGTGTTTTAAAGTGCATTATGGGTAGTGAATTTCCTGCCCCAGTTCAGGAGATGTGAGCTCTGTAACGGACCCAATGTATCGATAACCAAATTAGTTGCCAGTTATTTTAGTATATAATCCAGAATCATTGATTCAATCAGATCACCGAAGCCTTTCAGATGAAATCAATTAAAACAGGTCGGTTTGAACGGCGGAGCAAAACTCCCACGCGCCCACGGACTGTCCCGGTTTGAAAACAATAGCATGGATCTGAGCAGCAACTGCTGAGATCGACATGTTCCAGATATCTGAGCACTCAGTGCCCAAAGCAGGAAGTATGCCGTTAGGACTTGAAGCATCAATGACTTGGTCATACGCCGATCCAGTTACACACACTGTACAATCCAACTTGGGTGATTTTCGTGCTCGGTCAATAGGATAAGACAGAGGCAGCCAGTCAGCTACGAGCAAAGGCCCCGAGTTCACGAAGCACGAAGACCGTCCCCCGACCTCGGCGCTTATCTCCCCGCACCACACCAGCGTCCCACCCAGGACCTCTAGTAAACACAGCTCGGAGGAGAGACACTAACCCCTCAGTGGTCCACATTATGACACCTGCCAAGATTACACTCCAGCGAGGTATAAATAACCTCTCACTCTCGCAGACTGCGAGTTGTCATTTTAGAGTTTCAGTGACTCACGTGCCAGCGAAACATGTGTACAGCAGCAGGGTCCGACACTGATAAATAGACATGATGGCCGTGTGTCGAAATGGTCGGTATAAATGTATCTAGTCGACATTTAGGTGTTGTGACACCATGAAATATAAGTGGCCCTACTTGGAAGCAGAAATACAGGAAATAGCAAGACCTACAACTGGAGAACTGGGACACACTCTGCTTGGCTGCAACAGGATATTTGCATCCCGACACATTTTGGCTCGTTTTAGCAGACGCCCTCACCTGGTTGCCGCCCCCAGTCCCAGGACTCGATGATGGAGTGATGCACAGATGCCGACGTCTCCTCCTCCTCTTTCTTTTCTTTGTCGTTGGGTTCATCCTTCTTCTGAGCACCAAAGCAGTCGCAATCTTCTGAGAGAATCAAAAAGGAAAATGAGACATAAACCTTCATCGCCCAAAGGTGAAACTAGACCGACGCCGTTAGTGTGTATGAACGCAGCATGCGAGACGGTCCGAAACATAAGAGGGTAAAAGAATGCTGTGATCTCACAGTGACAGACCTGGGTGAGCCGATTCTTCTCCGTTGAATGTGATCTCCTCATCTTTTACCATTTCATTCCACATCTCACTCAGGCCCTCTGGAGAAAAAGCCCGCTGCAAAAAACAAATCAGACACAAAAAATGAGACGACACTTTCATGTGTTCCAATTATTTTCACATACCTATGTGTTTACTTTGTAAATTATGCTTGAAAATGTTGTTAATGACATGTTACGAATACTGCATTCAAATAAATACTATGTGCCCTATATTTCATTTCCATTTAAATCGTTTTGCAAACCCAGTATTCATAAAAAAAAATATGACCAAATATAAAAACAAAATGTGAAAAAACAGGTGTGTATGACCTCCATAATCGAAATGATGAAATTATGATTCTGCTCTATTAAAGTATATGTGTCATCACATTGGAGTTACACCACTCAACTACAGCTTTCATTATGGGGAATGACTCACAAGTGGAAAGCCAGCTCCTGCTTTCAAGGATCTGATGTCTTAAATGTCAAAAACATGTTGGGTCACCAATGACAGACACACAACAGTGGCGCTACAGACACAGAGTAAACACATCACCATTGCTTAATTTTAGTCTTCATTTTGTAATGTAAAATTCATACATTCAATTAACTGCATATCAGGTCCAACACTTAGTATTTTGGCGATTATCTCTATCAGTACTCTATTTTAAGAACCATGTGACATCAATATAAAATCCACAAAAATGAACAACATACACAGCCTTTTCTCCTCTGTATGTGTGTGGGGAATATGTCAAAACACTGTTCTCGTCACATCTGTGACAGCATAAGCATCCATACAGTCATTTCATTGTTATTCCTGCCAATGACAGGAGCCACGTACCTGTAAGTCTATCTTCAGCCATTTGTCGTGAAACCTCATCTGAGCATCGAGGGTAAAAGACGGAGAAGGCATCTTCCCCTCCCCTCTCCTAGCTGCAAACGCAGCCAGCCTGCAGGGTTACACATATGAACAACTATGTTATTACACAAATACACAACTGCACGACATTTGGAAGAGTAATGTGTGGAATTATAAACGAGTATAGGAATCAATATGGGATTCGCTCATTAAAAGACATAATCGGACTAGTCTTGGCTGCATGTGAATGAAATAAAAAGCAGTTTCACCGCAATCTCTTTCAAGATAAACACTCATATTAACAGAAAGTACAACAAAGGTGAACAGGCACAGACGGGGATAAGGAACATGGTCAAACTGTGTTATCACTCAAATGCAAACAAAAGGAAAACCTGACACTGATGTTACAAAATGTGGGACTATATCTTTGTTGAAAGTGGGTCCTTGCTCCTGGTATCTTAAAAGGTGCTGATTCTAGGATTTAGAGACATCTTGAGTTAAAGTTGCTTATTGTCATTATTCAATGTGTGCAGCAGTGCTTTTTGGGTCGATTTGTAAACACCACAATAATACTCCATATTGCTTTGGTTTAACTATGATACGATTATTTCAGACAATGTCATAATGTCATCTCTACTTCCAGTAATAATGGAGAATGTATGGTGGCCCTCAACTGTCACAAGCAGTGTTTGGTTAATTGTATATGTCCATTCCACCCTGCTGAAGAACATGGTGGTGCAAAAAACATGGCAGCCTCCATGGAGAGGACCCACTCCTTGTTCCAATTTAATGGGCTCATTCTAACGATCACAAAACAATATCTAACATCAAATGTATTACAACATCGGTATAAGTGTTTTGTAATCGATTTCAGATCATTCACATTGACCCTTTAGATAACATTAACACAAGATCAACACAGTCACAGTACCATAATAACAGCCAGGGCTAAGGAACGAGGCCGGCTAGTGTCATCACAAACAGAAATAACATGGAATCCCAACAGGTCGAAATATACAGGACTTCATTATTTTTATCGTTATTTACAATTGCGGGTTTCTAAATGCAATACGTCATGTGCTTGTATCCCTCTATGACAGTCGTATTAAAGGGACATTACACCAACATGAGCACAACATTCCGCACAAACCTATACATGCACGTAATAAACGGTCTCAAACACCACTGTGTGTATAAATATGTGTGCAGTTTACACCCTGTGCAACGTTCACTTTGGAATCATTCAAGCTAAGGCCATAAATGTGACCATAACGAAAACGATACGTCCGTAGAAAACCTGAATATCGCAGCGTCGCAGGCTAACAAGGACACGCTCTGTACACACCGTAGAAACATGGATACACACCTTTACCACAAATGATAACACACACAGCACCCGACGCCTTACAACCCGCACTGACACAGCACCGCTGTGCTCATAGCGCAGCACCTAATGCAAGGTAAGGCTGACGTTAGCTTCGCGGCTAAAGGCTAACAACTTAGCCTGCTGGACAGCTAATACCGATACGGCTCGCGCTATCTGGAGCAGCCTCCGTGGTGCACGCTGAAGAAGACAAATAGGTAACGTGAACCTGCAGTGAAGGTTACGCACAGTGTACACACGCAACACACAACACGTCGGGGTGAAGAGCTGTATTTACCTGCGGTGGTCTCTTCGTGGGCTGTTCTTTTCCCCTCTGCTGCTTTGCTGCATTCATTAGACCGTCATCGTCACGGCTTTGATTGACAGCTCGACGGCTGAGGCACGAGGCATGGAAACAATTTACGTAGTCGTAACCAGAGGGTTTGGGAAACTGATATTCACCAACACAACCCAGTCGGGCGGAGCTTAAGTTGTGCGGGTACAGCCGTGCGGAAAAGGTCTGAGTTCCGCTCGCCTGCGTTTGGTAGTGACGTAAAGTGAGCGCTTCTTTTAGTTTAGAGGCGGGACTTAGATGGGGCGGGGTTGTCTTGGAAGATCGTAAACATCCAACAGAGGGCGCTGTTTCCACAGGACAGGGTGGAAGGGATATGTCATAGGGTCATAACTGCGTTTTATATGTTGTATAAAATACATGTAAATTTCAACTGACTATTTGAAATAATAGTCAATTCCACAATTTCATATTGACAGTTTATAACAAATGATAAGCTCAGGAACACATGTGAATGCTATCACATTTTTCTGATTTGGCTACTATCTAGTGTCAATAATATAAGATATGTAATGTCATTTCATCTTAGGTGTGTATATTTGTCACATAAAGTATATGACATATATATGATATAAAGATAAAGTAAATCAACTTATCTATCCATCTATCCATCCATTCATCCACCAACCCCTCCATAGAATAGAATAGAATAAAATAGAATACAATAGATAGAATAGGTTGAATTATAAAATACTTCTGTTTTAACATGTTAACAGAATTCAGATTATTCCAAAGGTAAAGAAAAATAACCTGGATTCTCTAATTATTCAAAGAAAAAATGATTTATGTATAAGACGGCTCTTATTGCAGATTGTAGGTGTGTGTCCTTTCTACTTTGCACCGTGTCTCTTAATCAAAGCGACTACCGCTGAGCTGCTAAGGAGAGTATATGAGAAGAAATAGGCCAAAACAATAAAACCATGTTCAACGCTTTGGGTGTTTTTGAGTGGGCATTTATTCAAAACACAGTTAGTGTTCATCACTGTCAAAACACATAAGGATCAGCCCAAATTCCATTTATCACAGCTCAAGTGACACGTATGCAGGTTTTACTCACAGTAACACTCCACATTGGCATGACACAGTCCTGACGCTGCCAGCTGCATAACTATAATGTACATCTCCATCCTGCATGTGATCATCATGCATAATAACATGTACGGTAATAGCTCCAACAGATTTGGAGCCTGGTGTTGGTGATGAACCAAGGTGTTTGTTTTTCCAGTGACATTACAGAGATGAGGGAAACATGTTCTTCTGTCAGGCCGGGCCTCGGTGCAGGGTGGGGGGAGGGGGGATGATTGATGGAGCAGATCAAGGCAAGTTTAAATGTGTAAAATGTGTTTCAATTCTCTCTGAAGTGAAGTCTGTAGCTGAGCAGCCAGGGGCTGACAGGACCGCGCATGCGCAAAACGTCCCTCCCCAAAGTCAACAGTGGCCGCTGTGTGAGCTGTGAGGCTGCTAGCTAACGGCTAACTGCAGCTGCTGGGCGGCGCAGACACAGTTCATGGCGGTTAACTCAGAACCAAGCGGCAGTTCTCCGCCAGTCTTGGGGATAACGTTAGCCGTGATATCCAGTGTCATCAACGGTTCGACCTTTGTGCTGCAGAAAAAAGGAATGTTACGCTGCCGGGACACAGGTAGACTGAAACACAGGAGCACACAACAGGGACATGACTGCGCATTTGGCCGTACGACGCGAAGGAAGACATTACATGATATTAAAAAATGATGACAATGAGAGGTAGAGATAAGGACTGAACCAAACTTAACTCCTCTTCGAATGTGTTGTTGTGTTTTCGGCAGGACGCTCGTACCTCACCGATGTGGTGTGGTGGAGTGGTACTGTGGCAAGTAAGTATGGCGCCCTCTAGCGACTCCACATGCACAGTACAACTCAACGAATACATTCATTATTGCCATTCATCTTGTTTTATTATTATGTTAGTTGAAGTTGCTGCTGCTGTTCTTAACAAATTTGCATTAAAAACAAAATCATCACTGCCATTGCTGTAAATAAATTAAAAGGAAAAGCTACAGTATATGCTGTGAGAGAGAGAGAGAGAGAGAGATACAGTGTATGCATGGACATTATACATATGTCTAAATCACAAATGGTTTCAAGTAATCTGTCATTTTAATGAACACCGTTGCTTCACGTCCTTTTCACCACATATGTCATAAATGTTTATGGCTAAATCTCTATTTTGTCTGAACCTCATCAGTGATCATTGGTCAGATTGGTAATTTCCTGGCGTACAACAAGGCCCCTGCTGTGGTCGTCACGCCTCTCGGGGCCCTCGGCGTGTTGTTTGGGTGAGAAATATCTTTGCATTGTAGAATAAACCAAAATGAGATTCGTATTGTGATATGGTTTGGTTTTCTTTCTGTGTAAATAACAAGATGCTGTGTGTGTGTGTGTGTGTGTGTGTGTGTGTGTGGTGCAGGGCTGTTCTGGCCTCTTGGATCTTGAAGGAGCAGTTAAACATCCTGGGGAAACTTGGCTGTGTGCTGTGTTGCTGTGGCTCAGTTGTGCTGATCGTCCACGCGCCAAAGTCAGAGGCCGTGACGTCAAGACTGGAGTTTGAGGAGAGGCTCTCGGATCCAGGTTCCATTTCACTCGAGCTCATTTCCGCGTCCTCTCGTCCAAACGCATCGTAATGAACCTCACGACTTTCGTCCTCTGCAGCGTTCGTGATCTACGCCCTCTTCGTGGTCCTGCTCCTGATCACGCTCATCGCGTGGATCGCTCCAGCTCACGGTTCATCAAACATCATGGTGTACGTTGCCATCTGCTCCCTCCTGGGAAGCTTCACAGTTCCGAGCAGCAAAGGACTCGGCCTGGTGGCCCCAGACGTGTACGGCGAGGGGCCGGCCAGCAGCGGAGCCCTGGTTCTCTTCCTGGGTCTGCTGGGGACTCTGGCCGCCAGCATCCTCATCCAGTTCTTCTTCATCAACAAGGCCCTGGAGCATTTCAGCGCCAACGTGTTCGAGGCTATTTACTATGTGACCTTCACGTCCACCGTGATCGTGGCCTCTGCCCTTCTCTTTAAAGAGTGGACGGCACTGACGGTAACCGGCGGCCTCTCCATGCTCTGCGGCTTCACAACGGTGTGTGTCGGGGTGGTGCTACTACGCATCTCCCAAGAAGCCCTGATAACCTGGGGGAGGACGGAGGCACGAGAGAAGACGGACTGAACCGGACTAGGTTTTTGGTTCACAGAGTGTAGTTAGTGTTAGTCAATCATTCCTGCTCGATCTTAACAAAACCTCAGGTTGCGCTATGATTGTGCCTTAAACGAACAACAAAGATGAGGATCAACGCTGGCTGAATCTAATTGGTGGATTTGGAGGAAGCTGATGGACCAAATATGAACCTCTGCAGTGTCCTGTGTAAAACAGGGTTGAATAGTGATTCCTGAGAACTTCACTTGAGCAGCTAATTGTCCTTACAAGGAGCTTTTTATATTAGGTTATATTTGGTTAAATGTTTTATTGCAAAGGAATACAAGTGCATTCAAAGTAGTTATGTTATCATACAATAAATTCTGTTTTTCAGGCTTGAAACTTAACTTAAATAAATGATTGAATAATTGTACTTCCAAGTGCGTGGCAGGATGAGATGATCGGAAACGCTCACCACCATTTAATTACTGTTTTCATGCTCAAATTGCTGACAATGAAAAAGTTTAATTGTGTGACCAAACTAGCAGAGGTTTATCGCTGATATTCTCAATTGACTCCTAGTGTTTACAATGTACCGAATTAAATCTCAGAAAAAGTGTTGTCCTTTCTCTTTATTGTACAAAAACTGCAACCACATCATATAAAAGAATATGAATGATATCGCAGCATGTTAAATGTGCATGCTTTGCATGCAGTTTCATTTTGCAAATGCAAAAACTTCAATCTCCCGATCTCACCTTATGGACATGTCCATACCAATGAAATGAGCGCTTGAAAAGGTGTTTTAAAAAATCTAACTTCAGCAGTAGTCACAATCTAATGCTTCAAAAAAGTCTTAATCTATGGTCACCAAACCATAAAAACAATGAATTTGCCATATCTGATTGCTGTCATGTGACTTCCATACATTTTGCGTGTATTTCAAAAGTCACCTTTCATCCAGATGAACCATAAATCAATGTTCCCTAGCGTCACGTAAATGTCGGGAGTCTTAACCAGTCACCCTTCCTTCCTCCCTCTGCCGCAAAGCACTGTCTCACACCCAGACGAGTGTCTCACGTGCGGACCAGTGAGGCCAGGTATATCCACACAGACAGGACGTTGTTGGGGTACGGGTGCACGTACACAGCCAGGGCAAACTCCACATTTGATGCCTGGATGTTGTGAACGCCAGTGCTGTGCACCGCCTCGATGATGGGACGGATCTCGGAGAAGGGCAGATGCAGGGGGAATCCTGAAATCTAAAAGGAAGCATATGGCTCAATATGGATCAAACGTATTTTACCAATCTGTTTCAGCGAGCTTTGAAAAGGCAGATGTTGGTGAATATCTGATGACCTCACTCCCGTTTAGAGTCACACCCTCCCAGAGACTTACCCTGTTGTCTCCCAGCAGACTCTGCAGCTCGTGGCGGTGCCCCTCGGCCACGTCCCGCCCTCCGCTCGCCTCCAGTTTGGGCAGGAATTGTTTGAGGGTGCTGGTGCAGTAGCGGTTCCAGCGGGTCGGGTGACGAGGGCGCCACTCCATGATTTTCTCCTTCAGGATCTTCTCAATTCTGAGAGAGACGAGATTCGTTAGGGTCTGGTGGTCCGTTTCAAAAGTGGAGGAAATGAACCAAATCGGCTCTCGAAACTCGCCTGTCCTGAAGCTCGGCTGCCGCTGCTTTGTCGGTGCGTCGATACACCAGCTCCTCTGGCTGAGGACATTTGGATTTAGAGGACAAGTGAACGACATCACTGAAAACAATCGTAGCGGACGGGAGAGTGTGCGGACGGGTCGAACACTCACCTGCACGCTGGAGAGGCCGGGGTGAGAGAACGAGCGCGAGAAAAAGGGTTTCCACAGGTTTGCTTTCGAGGTGTCAAAACTCATCCTCATCGGCGCGCTGTACTGTTGAATGTTCAACCAAACCTGAACGAGTCATCGCGAACAAGAGGGTGGCGTCAAAGCGAGAAGTCACCCAAGTGTCACGCTGCTCAGTGTCATGCAGCCGCTCTCTCAACTCACGTTGTCGGCGTTGACGATGCAGCCGACTGTCTGCAGCGGGCAGAAGGTGTCGTACTGGCCGTAGTACTGACCGCTGCTGGGATTCCAGATCAGGTAGCGGCTCTGCTCGTAGGTCAGAACGTACGCGGTAGGTCCCTGGGGGATAAACGTGCCAAAAATGTTAAGACTTGAAAAGGTGCGGCGCGTAGGTTTTCGCGACACCTCCCGGTGACGTTGCGCGTTGATAGCGGGTAACCGTTGCCTCACGCTCCCCTTCTTGTAAACATGAAACGATTTGCTTGACTTGATAAGAGTGAGGGCAATTCGCTGATGACGATCAAATAGAGCGCGTATGGCGTTACAAAAGGAATCACCCACCTCTGGTATAGCAGTGCCGACGATGAGCCAGGCTCTCTTGCCCATCGACAGAAAGTAGTTGCACAACAGTACGGCGTGCTCCTCTTCATCTCCGGCCAGGAGGGTGAGGAATTGCTGCAAGAAAGACGAGTCAACGTGAGATTGGGTGCCGGACGCTTCACTCCTTCAGCGCTAACAATACACTGGCGTGCAGACGGGCCAACTCACGTCACAGGTGCTCCATAGATCGCAGGCACCAGAAAACGAAACTCTGTCAGGCAGAGACGGGATGAGCGAGACGAACCTGGCAACCAGGGCCTGAGTGAAGACACGGGAAGTGGATCGAGATGCGTGAGGAAAACGAGGCAACCGAGCAGCCTCTTTCCACCCGGCACGAAAACAATAGAGGAATCAAAGAAACCACAACGGTGTGCGAATGGTTGACAAGGTCATTGATAAATTGCGTGAACATTTTCAGAAAGGGACCAGATTTACAAAATGATATACACAGTGGAGGTGAAACGGAACGACAGAATTCAAACCAAGCCTGCACCACACCCTGCATATTTCCTTCTACGTGGTCAGTTCAATGACTGACCGTGGCTTCCTGAGGGTTGTTTGGGAATGCATCCAGGAATTCCTGAGGAGGGTTGAGGGCTCGAATATATCGTGTGATGAAGACGGTTTTCCCATTGAGGTCTATGACTGTGGTGATGCAGGGTCTGTCTGGGTATCCCTGCGCTGCTTCCCGCTCAAATCTCTCTGAGGCCTGAAGTAAGCGCTCGTCCTCCTGGCTGTCAAACTGAGGGAAAAGGTGGGGTGGGGGGGGTGGGTGGGGGGGGGGAAGCAAAAAGATAAATGTTCACGCCATACGAATGAATGAACTCACATTGTGACTGATGCGGGTGAAATAGATGGACTTAACAAACGGGGGATTTCTAATTTGAATGCCAATCGACTTTTACCTGCACTTCCTTTATCTAGTGCATGCAGCAGAGAGAACTCACGTGAACGACACAAAAAGGCAAACATAAGAGAAAACGAAGGTGTTAATACGAAGCCACGTCTTCATGTCAAACGATGTGGCGGCATGAACACTGTGACGAGAACTGGGAGCTTTCGCAACTCAGACGCGACTCACCTTCTCCCTGATCGGCTCCCCTGGCATGAGCTGAGGTTCAATGGTGATAAACAGCGTGACGAACGCTCCCTCGCTCAGGCTTCGCATGTCATATGCGCTGTTGGCGCCGAGGCTGCGCTCCTTGCTGTAGCCCAGCAGCACTGCCGGTGTGTTCACCTTGAACGTTCCATCGATCTGACACACGGAAGAAAAATGAAAAATCAGTCTGTGAGCATTTCGGTGGAGTCACAGCGTCGGTCGACACACACACACAGGCTCAGTATTGACTCTCACCCTGGACTGGGAGTAAATGGTGCTGAAAGGAATCTTGACGGAGCCTAACCAGTGCTTCTCTGCCCGGGTGTGGATGGATTTGACTCCGTCTTTATCACTCTGAAAAGTCAAATGTCGCCGTTAGAGGAGCATGCATTTATTTAAAAAAAATAAAAAAAATAATTGGGGGCAGATAAGAGACAAAAAGAGAATGTGGTACTCACTACTCCGGTCTCATAAACCACCTCGTCAAATATGTTGATGAAGACTTCGTCCTTGACTGACTGCAAGCTGGCAATGCTGTAGTCACCATTTGGGGCACTGGAGGGAAGAGGGCCTGTTCACTTACATGACTCAACATGATTCTCACAGTTATCCAACATCTTCTTTTTTTCGAAAACCAGCTCTGATTGTAAAAGAAATGAACGGAGCATTGTCTGCACACAGACAGCAGCAACTGCTGTACATCTGTCACTGCTCTGATAAAAAAAACAAACACGTGGCCTTTTCAACACTGTCACAAAATGGGTCAAAAGAACGAACGCACTACTACAGTCTGCTGACCTGTAGAAGTGGTCGTGATTGTCCCGTGGACCTCATCCGCAATTACACCGCCCCCGCCCCCCCCCCCTCCTCCTCCCCCGTAATCAAATTTGGACTCTCCCAGACTCAAATGTCCCACCACCAGCTGCTGAACATATATTACATACACAATGTGAAACACGAAATGTGATATTACCAACTTGTCGTACTTCCCTTCTGGTGATTGAGTTATGTTTTTGGAAAAGTACCTGTGATCCTGCAGCTTTCAGTGTTGGTTGTGGTTGTCCCGTGGACCTCATCCGCAATTACACCGCCCGCAATTACACCGCCCCCGCCCCCCCCCCTCCTCCTCCCCCGTAATCAAATTTGGACTCTCCCAGACTCAAATGTCCCACCACCAGCTGCTGAACATATATTACATACACAATGTGAAACACGAAATGTGATATTACCAACTTGTCATACTTCCCTTCTGGTGATTAAGTTATGTTTTTGGAAAAGTACCTGTGATCCTGCAGCTTTCAGTGTTCCCTCACAAACCGCTGAGCTTTCAAAACATTACACTTTGTCATTCTCTCCAAGCGCAGGACTAATCATTCTCTACCTTCACGATCACCCCAGATTTGATCTGAACATCTGATTTGGTCTCTGGCCGACGACACTTCACGTGAGTTGATTTAGAGGTTACAAACAGTTCACAGCGCTTGTTGCTGAAGACGACCAAGAAACACACTGATCTTTTTACCCAGGTTTTCTTTTCGCCTCCATCTCGTCCCTCACTGTTTACTTCAGACGCTGTTGTTTGATTTCTTCAACTCGCAGTAACGGTTACGCACCTAAACGGCAGCTGAACTTCCTCGTTCCAGCAGGGGTTCGGTCCATCTGCGGTGGTGGTTTGAATCACAGTGCGCTGGAAAGAAACCTCCACAAATGGTCTCACTTGCACCTACGTCATGCAAAGCACACACACACACACACACACACAAATATAAAACAATACTATCCTGTGTGTGAAGCGTACAGATGAAGTCGTTTGCCATGACGGAGGGGTGCTGTACCTGGCCGATGAGCCAGTCGCTGCCCTGGATGATGTTCTGAGGCGACTGTCCAGTTTTACTGAATGAAAAGGCATGAAAGCAAAGTCCTTCATTCATTCATTCATCATCATAACCTTAGTTTGCTTTTCACCCAAAATGAAGACGATGTGATTCCATTCTGCAGTAGTCTCATCTCGACTGGGCTTGCTGAGCACTAACCTGCTCTGAGGCCGGCGGACAGGGATGTCATAGGCCCGGATGATGTTGACCAGCAGCCTGATGTCTCCGTCGGACAGATTCTGAGCCGTTACCTTCTTCCTCTCCTTCCTCTGGGGTTTCAGGGGCCGCTTGGGTTCAGCCAGCTTGAAAAGGTTGATTCCCAGAATCCTGCGTGTGATAAGAAGAAAAAAAAACAGTCATCACTAATATATTTTCTTTGAGACTTTGGGGATTAATGCCACCGACAATGAAGTCCCTGCAAGTATTTGTATGATTTGCTGGGAACTAGTGCGATGAACATAGATTTTTGATTATGCATTTATTTTGTCTCCTTTGACCTACTGTAATAGATAGATCAAGACACAAAAAGAAAGGTTATTCAAATCTGCTACAGTCCATAACTACTTCTGCTTACATATAAAGAATATGACACCAAAATACAGAGGGAATACAGAGGTAGCCACAGCTACGAGTTCAAACTACTGCACTAGCAACTCAAGAGTTCAAACAAAAGGGACAACTACAACATGGAGGATGGGGGGGGGGGGAAATAATGAAACTCTAAGCACATACCCCGGACCTGCACCACTGTTAAAACGCAAAGCAGCAGAGCAGAAGAGAATTGGAACAAAGAAAGCTTAACATTCAGTTTCTGTAACAAAAACCATCTGCCTCACACCCAGCGAGCGTCGACGTTGATCACCGTGAATAAATCTACTTAAATGACACCAAAGATTGAAATCGGCTTCTGATGATTGTGTCCACATGCTGTGTGACTTGCTGTTTGAGACCACCTTGAACAGATCCAGAGATCAGTATCGCCGCATTGAACTCCAGATCAGTGGGACCCCGGAGCGGCTCTCGGGCCAAACGCTTTGGCGCGTCGGCCTGTGATTTACACAGGCCCCTGTCACTCTCTCTGAAAGGTCGACTGTTGGTGTCAGGGTTCACACACACTTTGCAGTTTCTCAGTCCTTTTGGCAGGGAAGGAATTACGCATGAAAACTCAAGCCACAAACGTATCACCAAAAAAGCAAAGCTGCGGTGTCAAAGTGAGACAGCGAAGTCTGTGAACAGTTCCCATGTGAGTATTTACCCAATGCTCGGAATCTCCTCTTCAATCACCAAGTCGGAGAGGAGATAGTGATGCTTGGCAATAAGGAATCTGTTGATGACTGATTCCCGGATCTGTGGGTCGATGTTAAAGCGTGTTTAAAAAAGAAAACGCAAAATGCTGGGATATATTCAGGTTTGCATGGGATGTGTTTACTCACCTTCTGCAGGTATTTGGCAACTAACGCTCTATGAGAATCCAGATGCTCTTTTGTGTCAACTATCTCTCCTTCTTTCAATCTCTTCTCATAATCCTGAGAAAATATAAACAAGAGGAAAATAAACAGAAAATACTCACTCCTCTTGTCACATCCATAATATTCCACGATTTGCTGGAAATAGTTGAGAGGCTGACCTGGAACACCTTATCGGAGACTTCCCTCACCAGAGCGGGAACATATTTGTAATTCCGAAACTCTGCGATTTCTTGGTTCCGGAGCCTGAGCAGGCGAAATCGTTTGGACCCATCCAACTCTTCGTCGGTCACAAAGTTAAACTCCTCCTGGAGCTGCTCGAGTCGAAAGTACTCCGGGGCTGTCACCTCTCCACTTCTGGCCACCTGGAGAATAAGAAGCACAAATAAAGAATGTTGTTGAAACAAAATAACCTTTAACCGCCAAGAGTACATGCAGTTGTACGCACTTTTAACAGCTGCATGATGGAGGCATTTTTCGGGTCATTGGGGTCCAGCCGTGACTGTGTGGCCCACTCCCCAATTTTCTTCATGTCATAGAGTCCGGACGCACCGATGGATGTGACGGCATCAAATCGGCCCAGGCCACTTCAACACAAGAGGAGGGCAAACATGTTAGAGCCAGTAAATTGAGGGGGGTCAACTATGACTTCAGCTGCTGTGAGATCAGCTGTCCTTTCACATATTGGATGACAACTGAATTTTACATCGAGGGTTGAAGTTGCATGTTGTATCCATCACCTCACCCTCACCCTTCTGAGCACGCAGGAGAACCTATGGTGGACTTCAGATGACATTACAACTCTAAAGGATGTTTAGTTCGTCCAATCTGCGCCGCTGTAAAAACACGGAGGACCCGCTCCTCGTGTGAATGTACGTGGATGGGTTACACCCACTGCGATTTGCTACACCGAGTCATTCCGTTTCAATGGAGTAATCAGGTTGATACCAAATCAGTCTGCGTAATCACAGCATGCCTGAAACATAATACTATTCTCAAAGTAACAATACCTGCGCACGCCACCGGGTTGCTGGGATACAGGAGGGGCGAGTGGGACATCATCCTCCCCAATTCCCCAAGAGACACAACAGGAAACCTTACCGGATGTCAGCAGGGTCTGTTTGTTGCTGCCGTCAGGCTCGAAGGAGAGTGGGACATCTAACGGTCAGACAGAATCAGGGGACATTTGCGATGAGGGATCGTGATGATTTGCTTTCAGAGCAGTGTTTCACTTCTGTACCGGATGAAGATTTTTACCACTTCCAACTCCTTCGTGGTCAAACATCACCCTCTGGTTGCTGCTGAACTCGAACTCCTCAATAAGCACATTGCCAGTAAGGACAGTGGGTTCCGGTACTGGGATGAAAGCTTGAGCCAACAGGGAAGACGATGATCCAGTCTCCTCAAACACCTGCACGCAACGAGCAAACAAGCACATGAATATGGACACTTCTCCAAAAAGGCATTTTTCGACACTAATAAACATCTGGATTCCTGCACTGCACCTGTAGGTTGATGCTTTGAGGACAGTTCATTATCTTGAGATTGAAAATCTGTCCAAAGTGCACCCTGAAATCGCTGTTCAGGGTGCGGCTGTCGGTGCGAGAAACCTCTTTGCCATTGTAGAGGATCTTGATGAAAAGCGAGCGCCTCGTAACGTCCTCTCTTCGCGCCACTTCCGCTCTGAAACAAAGACAGAGCAAAAACACACCAATGTTCAGCCCATTGCATTTTCAATTTTTGTGTTTTTCTTTTTGCCCATACATTTGAATAGCGAATCAAAACGATCAAAAGCAAACACACCAAACATACGAGATCATATGCATATTGCATTTCCCCCGCACTCTCACAGGCTTAATGTCACTGGAGGCAACAATGTCACACACAATATTCTGAAAATACTTTGGGCTCATACCTGGGACACAGGTCGCTGGCAGTGATGTTTCCAGATGTGTACAGCTCAGGAATCAGAATGGGCTCTCCGGGTTTCCTGCGGGTCCTGGAGGCTTTCTCCCTGACACGCTGCTCTATAGAGTCAAAGTCTGGCTTCTCGGGAGGCTCTGGCTTTGGAGAGTCTTCTTCAACTGGCCCCTCGGATTCACTTAACTCCCGCTCTTCATCCTCTTCCTCGGTGTCATCCTGTGAGTGGCCCTTCTTTTTCTTTTTTCTCTTCTTTTTTTTGGCTTTCTGCAAACATGAGACACGCGTGTTGGCACAGAGAACAGTCACGTTGGCTCTGGAGATTTTAAATCAAATCTGATCTCATAAGCCAAGACACTAATGGACCTGCTTTATAAGAGCATCGGTATGTAATAGGTTCAGATTCAAACTAGGCGAAGATTAAATAAATACTAACTACTCAAACACCTGTTTTCTTCTTGAGAGCTTCCACTCTGCCAGCTGTTGCTTGTACTCTGCCAGCATTCGTTGGTATTCCTCCTCGCTCTCTGCCTCTAACTCCACAACTTCTGCCAAGATTTCCTCCTCGTACTCCTGCTCATCTGACGCCCGCTCGACATTCTCTCTGGAGAAAACGTGGGAAACACAGCGCGTTAGTCGGCGGATTAAAGGAATCTGTGATCGGTAGGACAACAGACCACAGTTATCCAGTAAGCACGTTATCAGGGGCGACGATGCGAGAATCACAGAGATGTACTTTCTGAGGAAGAGCTTGTAGGGAGTGTTGGTGAACTTCTGAAAGTCTCTCAGGGCCTTGATCTCCTTCCACACTTTGATGATGCTCTTCAGAAGAGTCCGGTCTTTCTCCTGCTCGCTGTCCCGGAGCTGCCGGGTATTTCTATGATATTCAGAGGGACCGGCACAGAGCAGGAATGTTGGTTGCCGTTGTAGAGTCGCGGGAAATGATCAAAGTCTGGACGGGGCATGGATGTGAGACAAACTTACCGGACTTCCCGACTGTACTCGGATATCCTCTGCTGCATGGCCTGAGAGAGGCTCTGGCCACCGTGGATCTCAAGCATGTTCCTCAGAGCTCTCCTTAACCCACTCAGCTGCGGCAGACGGACATACACAAACAACGGATGTGTTGGACCTCTGTTGATAATACATTTGAAGAGACCGAGCGAATGTGAGGATGTGGCACTGGAGCTGGTGGAGTTCACCTTGTCGGTCAGGTGTCCTGTGAGGTTATTGTGCTGGCGTGTGAGATACTGATCATACAGCTGGGCCAGACGGGTGCCAAGGACGTGTTCACGACTGAACAGCGGGTGATGGGAGAAGATCAGTCCAGAAACATCCACGTCAAGTTGGTAGTCTCCCTCTGGATCAGCTATACCGGCGATGTACATGTTTGCATACTTGGACTTCAGTGCCTGGGGGGATTGAAATGGTGGTGCATGCTTAGAGATTCTGCAAAATGACTGAGGAAGCCATTTTGCCTGCACGCAAAGGAGGATGAAAGGAAGCATGAGGATTAACAGGAGCAACGAGGAGGATTGTAAATGAAGTCATTCAGTCATAAACATCCAAGCGAACCACGACGAACCCTGTTCTCACGACGATCGCAAGTGACAGCTGTGTCCGTCCACTCAATTAAACACAAGGATTGTTGATGACACAACTCCGGAGATGTGCTCCCAACCAGACGACTAGGCCCAAACACTCCATTTTTACTTTGTTTACATATTTGTCATATTTTGGCTCAACCGCTAATCCACCGTTGACAGGTTTCGGAGGAATAAATAAAGACTCGCATTCGCTGCTTTTCATAGGATCGACCGAAGTAGTCCGACTCTCCATTTCGTGATGGTCGTGCATTTTTAGCAGAGGAGGTTGTAACCAGTGACACATTTTTGGTTGCTTCTGACCTTCCTGTACACAGTTTGAAGAGCAGGGTGCAGCTCCTCCTCCATGAGGAAGAGTGGGGGCCGTGTGGATGATTCCTTTATAGGGTCAGGCAGAGCCAAGATCCTGCCGTCATCTCCAAACCATTTCTTTCCCTTAAAAAGAATAACAAATATAAAAATACATCGACGAGAGAATTTGCAGGGGGCACAGAGCCTGTGACAAGGTCAAGCCGTGAGGCACGTTGGCTGAAATTACCTCTTCCATTTTTAAAATGCGGTTCTCGAGGATGTTCTCGTTCACCAGGGACATAGGTGGCCTCTTCCCTACGTACAGACCCTCATCCTCCAGGTAACGGGGCTTCAGGTTTTCAGGAAGTTTAATGGAGGTCGGCACTGTGACAATAATTAATAGAGACAATATACATAAAGGGTATCGACTGAGTGTAGTGTAACATAGAATTGACTTCAACGCACCCGTCCGGGAACTCGGCGTGAAGAGAAGCTCTCCATCTCTCTGTAGACGCCTTTTGTACCCGACATACTCTGCTTTCCTCACTTCCAGGAAGTCCTGAGACGACTTTTCAATGAGAAATAAATCTTCCTCTTCACCTCGGACCAAAGGAGCTTCTTCACTCTTGAGGCAGGATAAGGAAAAAGAGCCAGTTTGAATTTTCATGTGTTTGATGTAATTGCCGTGACAAATCAGGTGGAAATAATCATGAAACATGTAGATGTGTGTTTCAAATATGTAGTTGATTCAAAAGAATGGAATCTAAAATTCAGATGTTTTTTTTACGATTATCTTCTTCTGCACAGGTTAAGAAAAGAGTATGACCTGAACGGGCACAAAGAATAGACACCCTGGGATTTAATGTTCATTCTTAAAGGTGAATGCCATCAACGTTGCTGAGCCTTAATACTGTATCATTTGTTGCTCAGACAACACTTCTGGAGAGGTCTACCCAACAAATGACACGTGTCTCACATTGGTAGGGTCCTCATTTTCATCCCGCTTATCTTCCTCCTCATCACCATCTTCCTGATCTTCATGATCATTCCCCTCTTCTTCATCTACGTCCTCTGATCTTTTTGTCCTCTTCTTTTTTTTCTTCACCCTGTCTGGTTCATGTTTTGGTTCTGGCTCAAAGTTGAATGTGAAGAATTTGTATGCCTCCTCAGCAGTAGGGAGGCCATTGTCCACCTGTATTTGAAAAATAACAAGTTAATACAACGACACAAATGAAAATACACTGGGAAGTGGATGTTTTGAATCATACTTGTCTCGTTGTTTCCCGTAACTTGACCCTGGTGCTGAGGTCTGGGGGGACAGTGTGTCTTCCAGCTTTGTCAGGTTCAACCTGTAAACCTCAAGAAGGTGAACCCACTCTGCAGAAACACACCACAGGTTTATAATCAAGGAGGGAATGAGACAGATGCTCACCTCTCTGTCAAACCTCGTTATGGTGTCTATGTCCCTGAAGCTCTGGAGACGACTGGCTGGTTCCGGGGAGGCTTCCCTCTGCTGAAGGCTCTGACCTTTGGACTGGAAGACAAAACGCCATTCATTATTCATCAAAACTTCGACGCAGACTGTAATTTTGCAATTTGTCACACGAGTGGATGTTGTAAAAGGTGGATCTGAAAATATGATGAATTACCATGGCCGCTCTCAGCTTCTCTTCTAAGTATTTTTTCACTGAGCTGTCTAAATGCTGAGAGCCAGTGGTCTGCTGCATCTCAGACGATGGACCTAGAATCAAGACGCACGTCATATAAAACAAACAAGTATAGTGCTTAAAGTATATGAACCACATTAGAAGTCGCGAAACGTGCACTATTGAAAATGGAAACAAGCTTTAACAAACAGCCCAAGTGAAAACAGGTGAGAAATATACATATTTATTTATCTATTTATTTATTTATAGACGGGACACAAACCTATCTGTGAACCAGTTGGAGGTCTGGAACTAACCACCGGCTCTGTTGTCTGCTCCGCCGGTCCTTCCTGCTCACTGTGGTGCTGGACGCTGGATATCTCCTCCACATCATCGTGGACTGAAGCTTGCTCAAGCAGCTAAATATTCAGCAGGAGATGCAGCAGAGATTAGCACCATTTTCAGGAAGAGATGGTTACAGAATCAGGATGTAGGAATGTTCAAAGATGATGTGGGAATTTAGCAAGTCCTACTCCTTTGTATTTTGTCATCAACATGTCAGTTAAACATTTTTTTTTTTTAAACTGTCAAATAGTGGTCTAGTTCCATCTAATCTTGTTTGGTCAAAATGTATTTTAGTTTTGCTTAAAGGTGCAGTGTGTAAGATTTGGTGACATTTAGTGATGAAGTTGCATGTTGTATCCATCACCTTGGCCTTCCCTTACATGCAGTAGAACCTATGGTAGTCCTCAGCTCTCATTAAAGCTTCAAAGATGTTTAGCATGTCCACTCTGGGCTACTGTAACAACATGGCGGCCCTCGTATAGAGGACCTGCTCCTCATGTAAATATGCGTTAATAGGCTCATTTAAAGGTAATACATTCAGGAGACAATAAATTCACGAAAATGTCAGAATGTGATTGTTTTTAAATATCTTTTGGGAGTGACAAAAATCTTACACACTGCACCTTTAATGTCAGTAATCGTTTGCCATTTTCCATTCCCTAACCATAGTGTCCACATGTTGTTCCACATCCCTGCCACAACAGTGTGGTGACGTCATAATAAACTGGGGGGGGGGGGAGAGAAATACCCTTTTCTTGCGCCTCTGTCTCTGCTCCTTGAATCTGCGTTTGAGTGTCTCTCCCAGGTCTTCTCCGCTGTCCTGCAGTTCCTGGTGCATCATGGACACAGTTAACACATACTATAAAAACTCTGCCTGCAACCAAACACACTGTCTGCACACAGGGAGGCTGGAAGAGAGGATGGGAGACGGTGGCCGGTCAGGAAGCAGCACACAAGAGGTCAACAACAACAACAACAACAACCTACTGTCTACGTCACTCTCTAACTATCTCTCTCTCTCACACACGCAAACACACACCAACCTTCATGGTGCTTTGACGCTTCCCCTCACTCAACTTGGCAGACGGAACCAGAGCCTACCGAGCACAATTACATGAGCTACAGCGTTAGCTTGTGTCTGAGGAGGAGGACTCCGTCTACCCTACGTTCTCGGCCACTTTCTGTCTAAAGGCGTTCACACGTTTCAGCTTTACCTGGGCGTCATCCTCGTGTTTGTTTTTTACCAGCGTCTCGTGCAAAGCGCGTCCCTTCTTCCGCAGTTTTTCTCTGATATCACTGAAACACAGATACGGGGGTTTAGTACGGATGCTAACGTTAGCTTAGCATGGAGGGTACGCTTGTCAGAGACATTCAGAGTCGTTTATTGGGGAAAAACTGCACAATGGACGTATACCTGGAGGAGGCCATAGTTGCGGTGACAGATAACGATTGTAAATGTTGTATTTGTGTTCTTCTTTTGAGGTGTAGTATGTCGTACAAGCTGCTAACTTCACACACGGATAGTAGTTTCTCCTGCAGGATGCTTCACTCAGTGGTACATCCGTTTCTGCTGCCTAGTAACCAGATAAACTACCGTTCAACCGAACCTGTAGAGCCAAGCGATCCGGACAAACCCCCCTCAGCAGAGAAGGGTTTTCATTGGTTCCCCAGAGTGACGCACTCATTTCTCCTCTACGGTGTCTGAGAAGCAACAAATGCCTCCAGCAAATCTCCCTACAATTCAGTGGTTCACATGTGAGCCGGAATAAACCATTGTAACACCATATGCAAATTCTACTATTGTTGATAATGTACTACATGGGTAATTTGAGCCCATGTCGAGATTACACATTTGTTTTGAGTCATTTGAGCCAAATATACTGCTTTGCAAGGGCGGGACTTTGGGCTCACATTGCTCTATTGGGGCCACAATATGCCATAGGTGGTCCCTGTCAATGTGGAATGGTTTATCCCATCTATTGTAAGTCATTATTATTAGTGAGGATAAGGATATTGACACTGTAGATATCAAATGCAACACAAAGATAAATGTAATACATTTTATGGGAAGAGTATGACACAGAGGAAAATATGTTTTCAGGACCTAAGTATTACCACATACATTCTATATTACTGATCAGAACGTAACATTTTCAAGAATAGCGTCAGTGACTATTATTTACTAACGATTCTTCATCTTATATCGCGTAGGTATTTATAACAATAGTCCTGGACTGTACTTTTTACCAAACAAAGCTTTTAAATCTCCGTCAAAAATAAGGTGTTTCATTTACACATGTTACAATTAAAAATCACAAATTCTATGACCCCAGTTTTTGTTTTTGTTTTTTGCACGAGTCATGTTTTGCTTCGGTCCTCACCTGAAGGAAGCTGTGTCGTGTAAAAGTCGCCACCAATGTTTATTTGGCTTATTGACTCCACCAGCCAAAACAAAGACATTACACACTCATTCAAGCATTATCAAAAGATATAATCAGCAGATGGTTCTCTGAAGTGACAGTATAACAATAGTAGTACAAACATTTGTTTAAAAATATATAGCTCCACCAGTACATATGTGTGTGTGTGTAGCAAAACTACGAAAAAAACAAAAACACCTCGAGGTTTTTCCTGTTTTTGTCGCGTTGCGCCGTGCAGCTTCTAAGCGTAGTCCTCCGCCAGTGCGTCAAAGTAGTCCGTGTCAGCATAGAGAAGAAAGCCCGAGAACAGGCTGTCGGCCCAGCCGGGGTCTGCGAACAAACCGTTCTGGTCGTGGAAGAAGATTTCCAGCCACACCTCGTCCTCGGGGCTCAGGTACATCACCGTGGAGCCGGAGGCCACGTCGTGATTCCCCGTGTTGCCGTCGAAGGTTTTGATGCGAAACTGTCCGTTCCGCACCAGGCCGATCGCCAGGTGTTTGTCGGCCAGCGTGATGTCGTACGAGAAAAAGTAGACGCCGGGGAACGCGCAGATGAACTTGCCCGTCTGTGGGCTGTAGTGTCCTCCCTCGTTGTAGAGGATTTTATTGAACTTGATGGGCGTCTTCTCTGCCGGGTAGCTGACGGTGATGCCCACAGAGAAGGCGGACTTGGGCAGCAGGCTGCCGCACTTGCAGATCCCCGCCGTGCCCAGTCGCCCTCGTTCGCCCTGCTCCCCTTTCTCTCCGTCGCGCCCTGAGGGGCCGGGCGGGCCCGTGTCTCCGTTCTCTCCCGCGGGCCCTCGTTTGCCCGCGGGCCCCCGGTCCCCGCGCTCTCCGATCTTACCCGTGGGGCCGACCCTGCCCTTCAACCCTGGAACAGACAACCAGGCATGCTGAGGTTATGTTTGGGCTCTGCACTCTGATGGAAATAGTCGGTGGGAAACAAATCTCCCCGCCCATTGTTACGTGTTCAGTTGCTCTCGGAAAACAGACGCTTTTAGCACTGTAGCAGCACGCGTTGGGCTTCCATCCTGCTGATTACATCCTCGGAGTAAATGCCCCGGGGCAAGGAAACACTGGATGCTTGAGCGAGAGCAGTGGGCGGTGATGAATTGGTATTTTCAAGCTCGGATGAGATTGTTTGTCCAAATTCCTGATTCCACACATAATGGAAATCCACAGGTGCATGACTCTCCCTTGACTCATTGTAGGTCGTTCTGCGCCAATGAGATCAGTCGCAGCAATTTGCCCACTAACATATTTTTAGGTTTTGGGGGGGGGGGGGGGGGGGGCGGGCCAAAAACGGGGGGGGGGTGGCGGCAGATAATCAAGTTTTACAGCATCCGCCCTTAGAACCGCGGCAGCGCAACGCCCGAAGGCACGTGAGGGAAACTTTAACTGCAGGTTGAGACCCCTCCCAGCCATTATGAAAATGTGGACTCAGCCAGAGCTGCCCCTCCTCTCATGATGAGCGAACACAGAGCCAGATGGCAAGAATCGCCGTACGTCCCAAACACTGCATTGAGACGGCAAGGAGGGACAAACGCAAGACGCCTCGCTTGAGGTGATGCAGAGAAAGAGGAGGATGAAGAGGTCAAGGTACCTCATTAACCCGTCCATCAACAGACAGCGGGCCGTGTAGATAAGACACATATGGAAAGGTGTGGTGACAGATGACACTTCATTGTTGTTAAATCTCCACTCACTGAATGTGCGTCTCGTGTTCGATCACATTTCGTGTCTTTTTAAAGGTGCAGTGTGTACGATTTGCTGACCTCCGGAGGTGAAGTTGTGTGGTGGTATCCATCACCTCACCCTCACCCTTCTCAGTATGCAGGAGAACCTATGGTGGCCCTCATTAAAACTCAAAATGGCGGCCCCCATAGAGAGGACCCCCTCCTCATGTAGACATACATTAACGGGCTCACTTAAGGCTTATGGGGGGGAAATGAGACATTATAAATTCATGAAAATATCAGGATGTAATTGTTTTAGAGATTGTAATGTAATGTAATTGTTTTTCAGAAATGATCAAAATGACCGAAATCATACACACTGCACCTTTAAAAGCCTCTCATCATGGAATTGGAGTTCATCTTTCAGCCTGCAGTAGGTGCTGTTATTGCCAGGAGCTTGTTTGGCTATCTATTCTATGATTACATGAATGATGCATCACCCAGCTGTCAGATTAGAGATGTTATATTTGCTCTTGCGTAAAGTGGAAAATGATGCTTGGATATTTACATATTTGAAACTATTAATCTCTTAAGGTTTCATATTATACCTGCGTCTCCCTTTTCTCCCTTTTCCCCCTTCCTGCCATCTCTGCCATCTCTTCCCGGGATACCCACATTCCCATCCGCTCCCGGGGGGCCGCCGGGACCAGGCTTGCCAGGCAGGCCCGGTGAGCCGGGGACACTGCAGATGAGACGCGGCGCGGATCCTTTCAGCCTGGCCTCAAACAGCTGTCCGAAGACGCAGTGGCACAGACACACCGCCCCCATCAACGCCCACATCTTCAAACCTGGAAACAGCAATTTTATCGTTAATAAAATACTTCTTTTTTTTTTTTTTTAAAGAAAACTTTTCTCAGTGCAGTAAAAAAGAAAGCCTCAGGCGATGACGTCATGGCCGTAGACAGGACAAAGGCATATCAGGGAATCAAATTAGCGAACATGTACAGCACGGAGCCAGATGTGTGTCTTGTAAACAAGAGACAACAGCTATTGGACTCGACAGTCTCAGACACCGATGTTCTCATCCAATTCGAAATTGCATGTGAGCGCACGACGGATGAAATTCTTTGTCCCTATTCCAAGTCCCGTTTTTTTTTTGTTTTTTTGCCAACACATTCCCAAGTTATGACATAACACCCAGCAGGACTCCTGTCAGGGGAGCACAGTGATGAAGCAGAGACACACTTTACTCACAGATGTTTTGTATATCACGTCCCACGGTCTTTTATGGAGAGATACAGGTCAAAGAAACGAATATTTACAATGACGCTTCAGCTGAGGGGCTTAACACTGCAGGACAATCTGATGAAACGTCTTCCACTGGACAGCAGACACTGCTCATGGAAACACACTGGACATCTAACACTCTGAATGGACTCACACTGGACATCTAACACTCTGAATGGACTCACACTGGACATCTAACACTCTGAATGGACTCACACTGGACATCTAAACACTCCACATGGACACATAGTGGACATCTAAGACTCCAAATGGACTCACACTGGACACTTACATGGACACGCGCAGGACATCTGCCATTCCACATTTGGCTGAGTAAACTGGACATCTAACCCTTCACGTGGACGCATAGTGGACAAGATTCCATGTGGACTCATACTTGGACATTACAGAGTTCATATGGACACACACTGGACATCTAACACATCATGTGGACACAGTGGAAATGAAAGACACCACATGGAAAAATTGACACATAAATGGAGAAGTTTGAACCCCCCCCCCCCCCCCCCCCCCCCCACACACACACACACACACACATACACACACACACACACACACACACACACACAGTGTGTGGATGAGATGAATTCACAGGCTTGTCCTCCGCACACTGGAGCGTGTGGGTGTGAGAATGTTTGCTCCCGCCCCTGCTCTGTGGCCTCTCTGCTGCCTCTGGTGGGAACATGTGTATTGCGACGTGCTTGACTTGTCATTACTCACGTCCAACACCAGCAGATCACACAAAGCCCGTCTCCACAATGGGAACGGTAAACATCAAGAGGAGGGATTCAAACACACTTGTAGCTTGTTTTTGATTTCCAGCTGCCCTCTGATCCAGTGCGAGGTCCTGGGAGAGTGAAGCCCCGCCCTCCTGTTCTGCTCTGCAGCAATGATGTCAGCCAATGGCCATCACTTCATAAAAAAAAACAAAAACAAAAAAATAACCCTCTCTTTACTCACACATGGCTGCACATCTGCAAAAACACACACACACACACACACACACACATACACACTTTGTTTGGCTGTTAAAAGTATATAGCTGTCCAGACTTTAAAGGTGCAGTGTGTACGATTTTGGGTCATTTTTGTTTCTTCTAGACATATTACAGAACAATTGCATGATGACACTTACATTTGTTTCTGTTTTATTCTTCCCATTAACCTTCAATAAGCCCATTAATGCATATTGGTATCAGGGCGCGTCCTCTCTACGGGGGCCGCCATGTTTTTACAGTAGCCCAGAGTGGACATACTAACCGTCTTTAGAGTTTTAATGACACCTGAAGTCGACCATAGGTTCTCCTGCATGTAGGGCGCGGGTGAGGTGACGGACACAACATGCAACTTCTCCTCTAGAGGTCACCAAATCGTACACACTGCACCTTTAACGTCCCATCGAGAGAGTGCATGACGCCTGAGCTGTGGAACAGGTGGAGCCCTGCAGATTGTTTACAAATAAGGAAGAGACCGTGTTTATGTGCTTGGGCGAACATGAGCGGGTTCTGCCATGGACAGCGGGGTGTTTCTGCTTCATGTCGGGGACACGTCTCACAAAACACCTCAGTCAAACATTCCTAAAACAAGCGGTGAGATGCGCCAAACCGGTTCGTTCCACGCGGCATCTAACGCCACTCACGGCGTGTGCATGTGTTTACGTGAGTCGACACATCAGGAGACAAGCAGGAACACAGAGGGCACGTACGTGGGCACAGCCGTGCACAGGAACATTGACATAACCTTGGTGGTGTTGCGAAAATCCAACATGGAAAACTATCTATGAATGAAGGATGATGCCGCGAGACAGTTAAAGGTGCAGTGTGTAAGATTTCGGCCGCTGTTGTCACCTCTAACAAAAGATTACGAAACATTACAAATCCACATTTTCATGAATTCATCAAATGAATGATTATCCACTAATGTGCATTCACACAAGGAGCGGGTCCTCTCTATGGGGGGCGCCATTGTTTTTACAATAGCCCAGAGCGGACACCATTTTTTTCAGCTTCAATGACTAACTTAAGTCGACCACCGGTTCTCCTGCAATGCCCGGAAGGGTGAGGGTGAGGTGAAGGACACAACATGCAACTTCACCTCCAGAGGTCACCAAATCTGACACACTGCACCTTTAAACAGACGTGTCTGACGAGCGCACTCACCCCACAGTTGGCGGCTGCTCATGTCCCGAGCTGATCACTGCTGAGCGTCCACATCCAGCTCCTCTCGGTGGTTTGGTGTCCCGCTGAACATGCTGCTCGTCTCTCGGCTCCCCGTCTGTGTCACTGTGTGTTGTGGTGCAGCAGCAGCAGCAGCAGCAGCAGCAGCAGCAGCAGGCTGGATCCACTCCCTCTCTCCACTCCCTCTCCCCACCGCCTCTGCCCAGCAGCCCTGCCCCAGGCTGTGCCTCTTCACTCCCTCTGATCTGCCATGATGTCATGGATGAGGACTCTCTCCCCATGAGACGGCGGGTGTCCATGTCAGCGTCAGAGCGGGATCTCGAAGAATGGCGCTTTTGAGTTATGAGGAGTCGGAATCATAAATGCCAGCAGTCTTTTTTTCTTCTTTTTTTTTTTGGAAAACATGGTGACCTCAGAGCATACAGATCAGGGATGTGATTCAGACAACGAGCAATAGATGGCATCAGTGAATTCGTTTGACTCATGTGTCTAAGCAAAGTAAAATGAGGTCCCCTCAGCAGGGATGAATAACTATTGCACCAACACCAGTTCATCAAGATGAATTCATTATTTTTGTTGATTTGTTTTACTCTCGCAACATGTTGCATTGTTGAATGACATCCAGAAAGCACATGGTGGGAGTGTGAATGGCACCATTTGAGTCTTTAGGTCAGCACTCACCTTGTTAGTTGACCACCTGCTCCATCTCCTGGGCCACTGCAAAGTTACAATAGGAGGGTCAATGTCTTTGCCGGACCTGCAGATTGACATCATAGAAATGCGATATTAAATCAGTTCAGTCCATTGCTCCTTTCAATTCCGTGTACATTTCAGGTACAGTGTGTATTGCTTGGTGTCCTCAAGTGGCAGATGGGCGTATTGCAGCCCTCAATTCCCTTTTCTTTTTCAAGCAAAGGTTGTCAAACATACGGCCCGTGGGCCAATATCGGCTCGCTGGATGAGAGTAACAATACAAGTAACCGCTATTTCAAAGTTTGGCCACTGGGGTTTTCTCACAACAAAGTCAAGCAGTTGTCGTAGGTTATTATGCCATTTACACATTCAGGTGATTATACCATAATTAAAACATCGAGGCACTTGCTTTAATTTAGTTTCTTCCAAAACAATAAATAAATGATAATATAACTTAATATAATAAATAATATAATAAATTCTATCTGCTCCGTCCAGTCACTGTACATACACATGATGAGCAGCAGCCATGTTGTGTCCAAACAGAATGGGTCTTTATTCAGGAAGTGAAAGAAAAACAAAGGTTGAAATCAACACCCCATTTAAATACAAAACCAACAAAAATAAAAATAAACATGATATTCATTTTGCATATCAAAGAACCATTCAGTAATAATTACAATCCAAACACCTCATAAACCACTTTTTTGTGAATCTATACACAAACTCTGATTTAGAAATTAGTCACTTTAACATTAAGATTACAAATATTTAGCTTTTTAAAAAATAATTAAACTCAAAATAATATCTTAGCAATTAGCATCTTAAAATTATATATATAGTGTATTTCCACATAAAAATACAAAATAATACCAGTGACATTTAAATATGAAAAAAAATATTCAGAGAAATTCTGCTATTTTATTTTGACGAAAATAAAAAGGTGGGATAAAACAAGATGAAATGAAATAGAAATATGCATGAAAAAGTCTCTCCGTTTGTTAGCAAAACACTATCCAAAATAACTACAATCATTTACATCAGTACAAAGATATCTGGATTTAAAAATAGTTGCAATGAAAAAACAGGGGTTTTATCTTTTCTGACAGTAAAAAATGACACTGTGGATCAGAAATCTGCAAAATATGCAATGAAAAAAATAAATCTGCATTAAAAAGGTTTACACTGTAGTTCTTACTTTTTATACAAACATTAGAAACAGTATTGCACATCACAACACAGATTCGAGGTTAGTCAGCCTTTCAAAATGTGTTAAATTCAAGTTTCAGAGCATCTACGAGGACAGGCAGCCGAGGCCTCGATGCAACAGGGGAGAATCTCAAGTGTCTTCCAAGAATATGATAAAACCTTCATGTTTCCTTCCGTCAAATGAAACGTGTATCAAAATAAGAATCAGCTGTGTATCAAAAACTCTGATGTCGTTTACTTACCGATGACGTGATTCTCGTCTCTAAAGGGAACCTATGGACAAAATGATCACTGAGGGCGGGGGGGAGGAAAATAATTTGTATAATAGTCCTATTTAAATAGAAAAATACAATCAAAATCAAATAATTATTATTTTTTGCCTACAAAAATAGTGAAATAAATATGATTTTTACAAAAACAAAGACACGCACAGAACAATGCAACAGTGTTCAACATAGAAAATAGAACCTCACGAGAACAGCACGAGTCAAGTGTTACAGGTGACGATATTCATGTTCGCGTCAGACACCATGAGAACTAAAGCCACGGGGCGGAGCAGGGGGAAAGGGGAGCGCGGCCTTTAAAGGTTCAGTGCGTAGGATTTGCCGGCATCCGGGGGGCAAAGCTAGGTAACGGAGTCCTGCGGAGGATCTCCAGCTGCATTCACACACTCCATTCTTGGCTACTGTAGAAACATGGTGGCTTCTAAAGAGAAGGTCCCTCTCCGACGTGGATATAAAAGTGACTCATAGATGCTATATGACGATTAAACAGAACTGCAATTTCCTTTTTCTGCGGATTGATCCGATGAAAAACCCTACACACTGCACCTTTGTCCGTCGCGTCGCGGCTGGCTCCCACTCCACGCAAACATCCAAGACAACATCGTTAATATATTAGAAAATATCGGATTCTTGCTCTACTCGCACGGAAACACAGATAAATTAAGACCACTGCTTCATGCTACATCTTAAATAAGTAATTATGAAAAAATAAAAATTTCAATAAATCATCTGTAGAATTATAAATAGGTGGAGGCTTCGGAGGATCTGCACTGAAATCACTTCAGGGGCTGGGATGAGGATAGAAATGG
>JAFBJT010110499.1:0-16201 GCA_016785325.1 Chascanopsetta lugubris
GCGTTAACGAGGAAGGTCAAACTGGCGTGTGACGTCACTCACCTGACACGGGGAGCGCAGGACACAGGTGCTCGGTCTTGTTCCAAACGAACTTCACCTGAAAACGAGCAGAGATGATGAAGGAGCAGAAACGTGGAAATAAACACGAGGTCTGTCTCAACTAGGGGACATGTCCGACACCTTGACATGTCTGATTCAGAGCAGTACTTTAGCTCTACAGGCGGCCCAGAGTGGGCTCTGGTCCAGCAGGAGACAACTACTGCACGTACCGAGCAGGAGGGAGGGAGGGAGGGCGAGGCAGTGGGGGCGTAGCTTTATATCATCTACGTCATCAACTGATTGAAGTCACGTGATCTATGCTGGACTCATCTGATCACCGCTGCTTATACCTGATGGGTCCTCATCACACCTGCTGACGTCATCATCTGAACCTTCATTACAACTCACTATGCTGCAATCTGATTGATTGTCAGTCCGCGGCTGGCCACCCCCGGACTGTAGCAGACTGACAGCCAATCAGATTGCAGTATCTGTGTTCGCTCTCCTGCTGATTGACAGCCAATCAGATTGCAGTATCTCCATGCTGCTTCATCTGTTTAGATTATTCATGGAATTTATTGATGTAATTCACAATTGTGTCATTTCTGTTTGTTTTTGAAAATTATATGTGATTTGACCTGAATTTGATGTCACATGATATACAACATAGTTAGTTTATTCCATATATTTTATGATACGTGTGTGTGTGTGTGTGTGTGTGTATAAAAAAGTATATTTTTATTTTTGTGTGTGTATATGGGCTTCTATATGTGTGTCTGTATGTGTGGGTCTATATGTGTGTGTGTGTGTGTGTGTGTCTATGTGCATTTCTATGTGTGTGTGTATGTGTGTGTCTATAGGTGTGTCTCTGTGTCTTTGTATGTGTCTGTGTCTGTGTGTGTCTTTGTGTTTGTCTATATATGTCTGTGTTTCATATATTGTGTGTCCTTGTGTGTCCTTTATAAGTCTGAGTGTGTCTATGTGTGTGTCACTATGTGTTTATATGTGCATTTGTGTGTGTCTATATGTGTGTCTGAGTCTGTATGTGTGTCTGTGTCTATGTGTGTTTCTGTGTGCTTATATGTGCATCTGTGTGTGTTTATGTGTGTCTGTGTCTATGTGTATCTGAGTGTGTCTATGTTTGTGTCTGTGTCTATGTGTGTATCTGAGTGTGTCTTTGTGTGTTTATATGTGCTTCTTTGTGTCTTTGTATGTGTGTGTCTGTGTGTGTTTATATGTGCATCTGTATGTGTCCATATGTGCGTCCGTGTCTATATGTTTGTCTGTGTCTATATGTGTGTCTGTGTGTGTCTATATGTTTGTCTGTGTCTATGTGTGTGTGTGTGTCTCTAAGTGTGTATGGTTGTGTCTATGTGTGTCTGTATGTGTGTGTGTGTGTGTGTGTGTGTTATGATATTAAGTAAGATATTAAAATGAACTCATAATGATGTCATACAATGATGTAAATCTTTAAAAAGAGCATTAAAAAGTCAGAATACAGTAAATACAGTCAGCCACATATATGTACTCATGTAACTTGATGTACTGACCTCAGCCAGCATTGTAAACAAACAGAGAAACTTTTCAATGTTCAGAAAAGGTTCTCAAACTCTTTAAAAGCATGAAAAGTGCTGAGCTACAGTGTAAAGTCATGAGTCTAACTTGCGTTTGACTGATGAAAGTAAACGTCGTTGATAAAATGTGAAATATAATCGTGCACTGTCCTCCTCTTCCTGGTTTCATTCACTCCTGAGCCATGTTCCTTTGAATACAGCCCCAGAAAGGTGAAAAAAGTAATTAAAGTAAAAATAATACGACACCCGTAGTGGTAAGAACTACCATAGAGAATGAATGGAAAACGATGAGAGTGGTCTCCTGGGCGCTGGAAAAATGGCTGCCCTCTGCACCTAGCTGCCCCCGGAGGAAGGTCGACCCAGGACGGGTTACTGCAGACCTCAATTTCTCCGGCGTGTGTGTGTGTGTTTCCCTCCAGCATGTGCATGTCCAGTGACAATAAAATTCATCTTAAATCTTAACGGGGAGGGTGTCTGCTTGATAGTGTCTGCTGTCATGTCCTCGTTTGCCCTCTGGGGACAATGATGCTGTGACAAGAAAAGACTATGAGCTATACCCAGTGTACAAGAGGGGGTGCAACAACAGGCTCTTCAGGACCCCAGGCCATCCCATCATGTCAGTTTGTAAAAAAACAAAAACAAAAAAACATATCACGTCAATTTACACATGATCATTTTTTATTTATCACTTCATAACTACAATTTAATTTAAAGAAAATCTCAAACATAAAATTATAAATTTCGCTGGCCATGATGTTTGTGTGATAAGCTTCAATCTAAAAATATTTCCCCTCCATTTGATTTGAAGATTTTGAATCTGAAGATTGTATCCAGTTTTCCCCTTGTGATATCTAACACAGATGTGATGTTTAGCCACTCCTCTTCTCTCCTTCTTACATCGATATACTCTGTTTAGAAACCGATGAGTGAACTTCTCATCCAATCATAGAAGCATCACAAGCTACCATATCATGACATATGAAATGTCATATAAATGTTGACAAACAGACAAAACAAAGTGCAGGAGACAATAAATACTGTTTATTGATCAGCTGAACAGAATTTAATTGACAACATGACATATGAAGTTAAGGCACATGAAGGTCTGAGGTCACGTGACTTCACATCTGCTTCCCTTAAAAAAAACCTCCAGCGGGTGAGACAACAAACATACACACAAAATGTTTGAATTATATTCAACCAGAGAGCAGCATGGTTCACCAGTCTGACAAGAGGTCAGAGGTCAGGGGTCATCAACTCTTAACCTGTTTCCTCCTCTGAACCAGTTCAGCCAACATCTTGTAACGAATCATACACTCCTCCTGAAAGTAAACACATGTGATATCATCAGGCAGACAGCCAATGAGGGAGCACACAGAACAATCAGGACCTTGTTTTAGAACACATAAAAGAATGGGATTTTAAGCTTCACTTTTCTGCCCCCTGGAGGCTGGTGATGGTAAACAGGTAGACCTGCTGTCGCCCACTTCTCACCTTGGTTTTCCCAGGAACCACCTTGGCGATGTGGTCCCAGCGTTCTGTTGTCCCACGTGGAAATTGTTGCAGAGCAAGTTCCAGCAGTTTCTGCTGGTTCTGAGTCCAGGCAGCAGGCTCCGTCCTCTCTTTGCTTTCTTGAGCCTCTGATTCCTCCTCCTCCAACACTGTGGGATCAAAATCTTTCTGCCGACGACCTCTGACCTTCGCCTCACCCCCATCTGTTGCTGCCGACTTCCTGTTCCTCCGTCGCACGGGCACAGCTTCCTCCCCTTCCTGTTCCTCCTCAGAGGCCTGACACACCATCTGAGTCATCACACTGTCAGACACAGGAAGTGACCTCACAGAGAGGGGAGGGCCCTTTAGCTCTGACAACTTCACCAGACCTGAAAGGTTTAGAACAATCAGAACATTAATTAATAGGACTTCATAGTAGACAACAGTAGAAGTAGATGTTTACCTGAGGTGTGGCTCACGTTGTCTTTCACCTGTTTGACCTTTGTTGTCACCTGTTGAGGAAACAGATTATTTACATTCTGAAATTTTAAGGAACAGACTTGAAAAAAAAAGGTCTGAGGTCAAAGTTCAGAATCCAGACCAGTCCATGATAAGAACTCTAAACTTCTGTTGAAACAAACATCTACCAAATGGTTCTAAAGACAGAATTCTGTCTGGTTCAGACAGGAGCACTGGTCCAGACAGGAGCACTGGTCTAGACATGAGCCTCGGTCCAAACAGGAGCCTCGGTTCAGACAGGAGCACTGGTCCAGACAATGAGCCTTGGTCCATACAGGAGCCTCGGTCCAGACAGGAGCCTTGGTCCAGACAATGAGCCTTGGTCCATACAGGAGCCTCGGTCCAGACAGGAGCCTTGGTCCAGACAGGAGCACTGGTCCAGACAGGAACACTGGTCCAGACAGGAACACTGGTCCAGACAGGAGCATTGGTCCAGACAGGAGCCTTGGTCCATACAGGAGCATTGGTCCATACAGGAGCCTTGGTCCATACAGGAGCCTTGGTCCATACAGGAGCACTGGTCCAGACAGGAACACTGGTCCAGACAGGAGCCTTGGTCCATACAGGAGCCTTGGTCCAGACAGGAGCACTGGTCCAGACAGGAGCCTTGGTCCAGACAGGAGCCTTGGTCCATACAGGAGCCTTGGTCCATACAGGAGCCTTGGTCCATACAGGAGCACTGGTCCATACAGGAGCACTGGTCCAGACAGGAGCCTTGGTCCAGACAGGAGCCTTGGTCCAGACAGGAACACTGGTCCAGACAGGAGCATTGGTCCAGACAGGAGCATTGGTCCAGACAGGAGCCTTGGTCCATACAGGAGCACTGGTCCATACAGGAGCCTTGGTCCAGACAGGAGCATTGGTCCAGACAGAAGCCTTGGTCCAGACAGGAGCACTGGTCCATACAGGAGCCTTGGTCCATACAGGAGCACTGGTCCATACAGGAGCACTGGTCCAGACAGAAGCACTGGTCCATACAGGAGCACTGGTCCATACAGGAGCACTGGTCCAGACAGAAGCACTGGTCCATACAGGAGCCTTGGTCCATACAGGAGCATTGGTCCAGACAGGAGCATTGGTCCAGACAGGAACACTGGTCCAGACAGGAGCATTGGTCCAGACAGGAGCATTGGTCCAGACAGGAGCATTGGTCCAGACAGGAACACTGGTCCATACAGGAGCACTGGTCCAGACAGGAGCACTGGTCCATACAGGAGCATTGGTCCAGACAGGAGCATTGGTCCAGACAGGAGCCTTGGTCCATACAGGAGCATTGGTCCAGACAGGAACACTGGTCCATACAGGAGCATTGGTCCAGACAGGAGCATTGGTCCAGACAGGAGCCTTGGTCCAGACAGGAGCATTGGTCCAGACAGGAGCATTGGTCCAGACAGGAGCATTGGTCCAGACAGGAGCATTGGTCCAGACAGGAGCATTGGTCCAGACAGGAGCATTGGTCCAGACAGGAGCATTGGTCCAGACAGGAGCATTGGTCCAGACAGGAGCATTGGTCCAGACAGGAGCATTGGTCCAGACAGGAGCATTGGTCCAGACAGGAGCATTGGTCCAGACAGGAGCATTGGTCCAGACAGGAGCATTGGTCCAGACAGGAGCATTGGTCCAGACAGGAGCATTGGTCCAGACAGGAGCATTGGTCCAGACAGGAGCATTGGTCCAGACAGGAGCATTGGTCCAGACAGGAGCATTGGTCCAGACAGGAGCATTGGTCCAGACAGGAGCATTGGTCCAGACAGGAGCATTGGTCCAGACAGGAGCATTGGTCCAGACAGGAGCATTGGTCCAGACAGGAGCATTGGTCCAGACAGGAGCATTGGTCCAGACAGGAGCATTGGTCCAGACAGGAGCATTGGTCCAGACAGGAGCATTGGTCCAGACAGGAGCATTGGTCCAGACAGGAGCATTGGTCCAGACAGGAGCATTGGTCCAGACAGGAGCATTGGTCCAGACAGGAGCATTGGTCCAGACAGGAGCATTGGTCCAGACAGGAGCATTGGTCCAGACAGGAGCCTTGGTCCATACAGGAGCATTGGTCCAGACAGAAGCCTTGGTCCAGACAGGAGCACTGGTCCAGACAGGAACACTGGTCCAGACAGGAGCCTTGGTCCAGACATTTAAATGGCTGATGTTTCTGGACATCTTCCTCTCAACATTGAGAAGGACCAAATGAGGGGAGGAGCTTCACACAGAGATCATGTGATTCACCTGGGGGGCAACCTCCGGGTCAGACGGATGAGGCACAATTGGAAGTGAAAAACCATACAGTTCATAGCGTGACCACTGGGGGCTGAGTCCGAAAGGGAGCAAACCTCCATTGACCCCCATGTGAAAATGATCAACTTCAAAGGTGAATAAAACATGTTTACCGTCTAGAACAAACTTCAGTTTTAGTCTCAAATCAGTGTGAATTTCAGTGTGAAATCAACATGTGTTACCGTGACAACTGTACGGGGGTGAATGTTTTTCTAACTCCCTTATTTTTATTTTATCGACGTTTGAAATTGCGCATATTGAGGGGCATGGTCTCTTGACTGACAGCTGAGGCGACCCGTTACGTACCGCGGATGAGGTGACAGCACCACGGGCCGACCCACAGCTCTGTGTGAGCTCCGACCCGTTGCCCCTTTTTGGACGAACCAGGAACCAGGAGGAGTTAGGATTCGGCAAGATGGCGACAAGAGACATGCCCACAATTTGCCACAAAACCACTCCACTGAAACCAATGGGTGACGTGACAGACGCTAGGTCCATCTTTATATACAGTCTATGGATTCACCACAGTGACCTGGGTTAAAAAACTGTTTGAAACTGGAATTACAGCGCTCCCTATCTGACACACATTACCTCAATATGCATTTAGGTCATTGTCTTAAAGTTTGACTTGGTCTCTTTTTAAAACCCAACATTGTGATATTTCACTGTTAAAGGAAGAGGAAGCTGAACAGGTCCCTTTAAGAACAAAACCTGATGGATCCCTGACACTGTGCAGGGCCAAGATTGGGGTCAGGATTAGGCTCAGGGTCAGGATTAGGCTCAGGGTCAGGGTCAGGATTAGGATCAGGATCAGGGTCAGGATTAGGGTCAGGGTCAGGATTAGGGTCAGGATCAGGGTCAGGATTAGGGTCAGGATTCGGGTCAGGGTCAGGATTAGGGTCAGGGTCAGGGTCAGGATTAGGGTCAGGATCAGGGTCAGGATTAGGGTCAGGATTCGGGTGAGGGTCAGGATTAGGGTCAGGGTCAGGGTCAGGATTAGGGTCAGGATCAGGGTCAGGATTAGGGTCAGGATTCGGGTCAGGGTCAGGATTAGAGTGAATCCTCACCTCAGACACCGATCGTCCCAGTTCATGAGCAATCTTTTCCCATCGGCCTGGAGTTCCTCCTGGAAACTTCACCATCAATCTGCTGAGAAGACTGAGCTCATCCTCCGTCCAGTCTGCCGCCTGTTCACTCTCACACACACACACACACACACACACACACACACACACGTCATTCAGGTCCAATTGGTCTTCTACACTACAGTTAGTGGTGGGCTCAATAATGAAAAACAATGTGACCTTCTTTCTGATGGATCTTCGGTCATGAAGCCAAACATCCACCTGCTCCTCCACATCCTCGATGGAGGAGGTCTGTTGGTAGCTCTGCTGGTTCAGGGTCTCTGATGACGGCTCGTAAACCGGAAACTCTGCCTTTGGCTTCTTGACCTTTGGTCTTCTCTCTCCTGAGGAGAGACAGTGGGTCAAAGCAATGGCCTGGATCTGGTGCAGGCAGGAAAAAGTAGAGAAGATATTTACTGGTCCCAGTTTCATGTTCAGCTTCAGCTTCTTCTCTCTGCTGCTGCCTCTTCTGCTGGTAGTCCTCATAGTACTGCTTCACCTCCTGAAACACACCAGGACCATGACTGAGACCAGAATCAGAGACCAGGTTTGAGATCCGATATCTGGTAGGAGACAACAGTCCACCACAACATAGACTACAGTGGTTTTCTATCCTACCTGCAGAGTCTGGGGCAGGTTCTTGACTGACAGGTAAATCCAGATGCTGAGTTTGAGAGGGAGGATGTCCTGCCAGTGAGGTCGCTCGTTCATCCTGATGAAAAAAGAAATACATTCCAAAACAGATGGAGAGGAGAAGTGGGAGGTGGTGAAGGGACGATGCCGTACCTTTCGGCACGGTCCTGACTGAGCCACCTGACTTCGTCTGCTGGTCTGGAGCTCAGCTTCTTCTTCTTCTCTTTCTTCTTCTTACTCAGCAGATCATCCTGGAAACCACAAAAATTCCTCAGCTCACCCCACATGATGTTTATCTGACTGGACACATGTGCTCCTCTCTGATTGGCAGTCGCACCAACTGTTTCTCCAGGTAGATGGACCAGATGACGGCGTAGTGTCCCACAGTGATGATGAGGAAGAGGAGGAAGCCCAGTTCACTGTTACTCATTTTCCTCACTCGTCTGTAGTAGAAGACCGGCTGCCGCCAATCAGGAAGTCCATTCACCAGGATGTCATCATATCTGCTCAGGTACAGTACAGGTATATTTACTGGTACTGGGACAGATACAGTATGAACAGAGTGCAGGTACAGGTACTGTACAGGTACGGTACAGTTACAATACAAGGGACACAACGCCTGCAGGATCAGGTCTTGATCTTAAAAGTCTGTTGTGGTTTAGAAAAACTGTTTTAGACCTGTGACCCAAGAACACGTGACACTGACTCTGACTTGTGATTGACTGTCAGAAAACAAGTGAAACTCACCTGCGTCTTCGCTCCTCATCCTTCAGAACTTCATAAATGGCGACAAGCTGGAGACACAAGCAGAGCATGAATCTGATTGGTCGACAGCTGCATGTTTGTCCCACAATGTTTTTCTCACCTGCCTGAACTGAGTTTCCGCATCTTCATCTTTGTTTTTATCAGGATGAAGAGAGAGAGACAGGCGGCGGTATGCCTTCTTTATTTCTGCCGCTGGCGCCCCCTGCAGGATGCACACACACAGAAAGAGTCAGACAGACAGAGACAGACAGACAGACAGACACAGGAAGAGTCAGACAGACAGACAGCCACATTAAGAGTTAGACGGATAGTTAGACAGAGACAGACAGACAGACAGACAGTTAGACAGACAGACAGCCACATTAAGAGTTAGACGGCCAGTTAGACAGAGACAGACAGACAGACATATAAAGGGTCAGACAGACAGTTAGACAGACAGACAGCCACATTAAGAGTTAGACGGCCAGTTAGACAGAGACAGACAGACAGACATATAAAGGGTCAGACAGACAGACAGTTAGACAGACAGACAGCTACATTAAGAGTTAGACGGCCAGTTAGACAGAGACAGACAGATAGACAGTTAGACAGACATTTAAAGAGTCAGACAGACAGACAGTTAGACAGACAGACAGTTAGACAGACAGACACATGAAGAGTCAGACAGACACATTAAGAGTTAGACAGATAGTTAGACAGTGATAGACAGACAGACAGACAGACAGACACAAAAAGAGACAGACAGACAGTTGGACAGACAGACAGAGAGACAGTTAGACAGACATATAAAGAGACAGGCAGACAGACAGTTGGACAGACAGACACATAAAGAGACAGAGACAGATAGTTAGACAGACAGACATACATGTAAAAATACAGACAGACAGACAGTTGGACACACAGACAGACATATAAAAAGACAGACAGACAGTTAGACAGACGGACAGATAGTTAGACAGACAGACACATAAAGAGTCAGGCAGACAGTTAGACAGAGACAGACAGACAGACAGACAGTTGAACAGGCAAACAGTTAAGACAGACATACACAAAAAGACTCAGCCAGACAGACAGAGACCGACCGACAGACAGTTGGACAGACAGACAGATCGTTAGACACAGAGTCAGACAACAGACAGACAGTAATTCGGGAGGCTTTTGCTTGTGATTCCACTGCTCTGCTAGCATCAGGTGTTAGCATCAAGTGTTAGCATCAGGTGTTAGCATCAAGTGTTAGCATCATGTGTTAGCACCATGTGTTCGCACAGTAACAGTAATGGTTGTCTTTTATAATGTAGTCTCCGCCGATTCAATGACTTATCTTATCTATGTGTGTTCGCAGCATGAAGCAGCAGGCGCTTCCTGGCGGTTACCATGGAGACAGTTAGCATTTAGCCGCCAGTACAGACCTGGTCCACGGACAGGAACTGGTAGAAAGTCTCTGGAATCTCCTCCACTAGGTCCAGTAGTTCCAGATCCGCCTCCCAGGCAGTCAGAGGGGGGACCACAGAGACCAGCAGGGTCAGAAAGACCAGCAGGGACCCACACGAACCCCCAGTGACCCCCATCACCGTGAATCCTCCACAAACATACAGCACACACGTCCCTCGGTCTGTGGGACAGCTCAGAGCTCACCGCAACAGGAAGACACTGCCACTCACATCCGGATGACTTCTTCTTCTTTGACAACTAACGGTCGCGGCCATTTCCGATGTGAAAATACTGCCCCCTGCGGTCGACTGCTGATACTCGCAAGTTCAGTTCTCATTTATAGATCATCGATCATACACAATGGATCACGAATTGTGGGATCTGGGATCAGAGATTATGAATCATGGATCCAGCTCCAGCCAATCAACAGTTCGTTCCTGTTTGTCATGTCTATACATGTTGGGAATATACATTTATACACACACCCGCACGCACACGCATGCACACACACACACACACACACACACACACATATATATATACATACACACAGAAAAAGACTCTTTGGAATGTCGAGATGACAAGTTTTATTTTCTGACACACATTCACATCATTCCCAAAACAAATTGTGACGACTCTCATTTCTTCTTCATGACATCAGTGATCAGGGATGTACATCACAAACAGCTTCATTATCTACAAACTGACAATATCATTGTTGATCTACACAACTGACTGAAACTAATGACAACAACTGCATATGAGATGAGTTCACACCTTTGCTCTGATCTGACACAGATGTATAAACAGATCATATTTCATAAATATCATTTTAATTTTGATTGCTCAGACTTAAAGTATCTCAGTTGTGGTTAAATATAATTTAATCTATATTATATTAAATGTCTACAATACTTTAATAAAGGCTGAACAACATCAGTTGTTTTACCTACATATGTAAGTGATTTTGGAAAGACAAAAGCATTTATGTCAATAAATTCATTACATTCGAAATCAATTCAAAGTTGTTATGGAAAAACACTGACAAGTAACACAACAAGGTGTCTGAGAATAACAACTGAAGAGTTTCACTTTACACTCAAACATTTAAATCCATTACATCACTACACTTTGTTATTTTCCACAGCAGAGAGAAAATTAAATGGTTGGACTGAGCTTTCTTCTCATTTTCGGCTTTTCCTCAGACCCCCGTAACCCCCGCCCCCATGATTTTTTACTGGAATATTTCCAGGAAAGGTGTATTATACTGTAATATCATGCTTTTATTTTCACACAATCTGGGACAACGGAAGAAGTATTCATTAGTATGACTTTGATTTCAGAGTGACATAGATTAGTCTGTGGTTTCTTAGGAAAAATGGCGGCTGCATGCTGCCTTAACATTTCACACACACAACATCACACAGCAATAAAAATGTCTCACTCCAAACGCTGAGTGAAGTTTTCAGGGAACAGTCCTCGATGGGCGTCGGCCCCAAGAGATAACCAATCACTCTCTTTGATCCCTGTGAGCCAGCCGGCATCCTGTAACCATAGCAACCATTGAAACAACAGTGTCAGCCAACCACTGTCTAACCTCTTTCAGTCTTTAAATGTATCATGGATCCCTCTCACCTGATCCTCTGCTGAAGCTGTAGGAACCACCAGCACCACCTCCCCTCTCTTCAGTTCAAGCTCATCTGAATTTGCTGCTTCAAAGTCGTGCATTGTCTCCACCTGCAGGACAAAAGCAGCAACAGCATCTCGGTTCACCGCACATTTAAAGGTGGAACTCAAAAAGTAAACACAGGGAGCAGATTTGGAAAAACCACTATGCTGGATTATCAACGAGCAACTACCTTGTAGAGAAAATCTTCAGGGTGTTCAGACACTCCTCCACCACCAGAGGGAGTCATGTGTTTGATGGTTTGACCTGTGACATCATTGTCACTGACCACAGTGGGAGAGATAATGTCAGCGTCACGGTCGTCATCACCTTCATTACTGGAGGCGGGTTCAATCACCACTGATGGGATTGACATGTTTTCCTACAATCACCAAATAAAATCAATTTTTTTCACTGTATTTTACATGAATCACCAACCATTGATCATGTGTTCATGTACATATATATACAGTATATGTGTGTGTATGTTTATATTACATTCAGTGTATTGTTATATTGCTAAAACAAATGATAAACAATTCCTTCATGTCTAACAAGGTAAAATGAATGATGATAATGAAAGAAAATCAAGAGCGTTTACAGAAATAAACAAATATAATGAGTTACAACACAAACAATATCTACCGATGGAGCAGTTTCACCAGCAGGGGTCCTCGCATCTTCAGCGAGAGGACACTGTTGGCAAACAGAACAATAAACAATGTCAAACACAAAACAATAGAAAACGTCAACAAAAAATAATGTCGATGAAGATGATGGTAAGAGTGTTGAAGAGGAAGATGATGAGGATGAAGACGATGAAAATGATGATGTGGTGGTGAAAATGATTAGGATGACAATTAAGATGATGAAGATGACAATGATGGTACAATGATGAAGATTATGAAGACGACAATGATGATGACAAGGATGAAGATGATGTGGATGATGATAATGAAGGGGAAAAGTATGGCGATGATGATGATGAAGATGATAATTATCAAGACGACAATGATGAAAATGATGATGATGAAGAGGAGGAAGATGATGATGAGGAAGAAGAAGAGGATGACGATGATGCTGAAGATGATTTGCATAGAAAATCCAACACATCCACTCACTGCAGGTTTTCCCTCTTTTGGACTTCCTGAGTTTTCTGCTGTATCGTTCTCACCAGCAGGGGGAGCTGAAGGTGCATCAATGTCTCCAGGAGGGGGAGCTGAAGGTGCATCAATGTCTCCAGCAGGGGGAGCTGAAGGTGCATCAATGTCTCCAGCAGGGGGAGCTGCAGCTTCGTCAGCAGGTTCTAATTGGACAGCAGCTTCGACCTCTGAGACTTCGGGAGCATGAACGTTGCTCTTTAGCAGAAGAAGATTGTGTTTTCGATTAGCATTAGTGTTAGCATTAGCATTAGCCTTGAAGCAATCAAATCTCCAGAAATTTGACCTCTGACTCGTTCATCTGAATGAAGGTTTGTTTAGATTTAGATTCGAAAAGAGCTTCTTCTCCCTCTTCACTTTTATTTTGAATTTTGACTTGTTTCTAACTTCCTGTTACAAACAATAAAAGCTGATGTAAACTCATATGAAATAAAAAAAAAATAAAACTCACCATTTTATCAAAATCTGCAAAGAATGAGGAGTTGGAATCCTTCAGTGAAAGAGAAAAAAAGAGATGTGATGACAAGTAGACATGAGAGAGTGAGACTTTAACTCTGAACATGCTGAGTCACTTCAAGACCTTTGACCCTTGTTTCAGTAACATTTTGATCTGGATACAATCCATAAAAACACCTTCACTTCTACTGTACACACAAGTTTCATCAAAGGTCAACTATGATAATAATAATACTTATTCTAATACTGACAACTGATTCATTGTTGGTAGATTTAAAGTTTCCACATTTCAGAACAAACTCCAGGGAAAGTGTTTGGGTGAAAATGACAAAGTGAGAGGAAAGTTCAGGAAGGATCCGGGTTCCTAAGGAAACTACTTCCACTGTGTGTGGAGTACTCGGACATGGGACAAAGGTTTGTTTGATTTCTACTCTGGACTAAACTACCACACTGAAGGCGGGTGGAGTCATGTACCTCTTCCTTTTCTGTATCTAGCTCCTGATACAACTTTCCAAATCTCCGGTTTGCAGCTTCGTCTTCGGACATGTCTGAATGATCCAGTTCTTTGGGAATTCTGGGAGTGTTTACACCTTTAATTCCTTCTGCTCCTCTGACGTCACTAACGTCCTGCAGGGACATGCTGGTGGAGACAGGACACTCTGGCCCTGAAGATGCCACTGGGACACTGTTGGCAAAAGGCTCTGAACCCCACCCGCTCCCACTACCGCCCAACTTAACCCGCTCCCCCCCTGACTTCTCACCAAATGGATCCAATTCAAATCCAACCCCCACATTTCCTCCCTGTATCTCAGCAAAAGGATCTGAATCAAACGCACCTCCTCCCTGTATCTCAGCAAAAGGATCTGAATCAAACGCACCTCCTCCCTGTATCTCAGCAAAAGGATCTGAATCAAACGCACCTCCTCCGTGTGTTTCAGCTGCAGAAAGAGAATCAAACGCACCTCCTCCATGTGTTTCAACTCCGGAAAGAGAATCAAACGCACCTCCTCCATGTGTCTCGGCAAAAGGATCTGAATCAAACGCACCTCCTCCCTGTATCTCAGCAAAAGGATCTGAATCAAACGCACCTCCTCCCTGTGTTTGAGCTGCAGAAAGAGAATCAAACGCACCTCCTCCATGTGTCTCAGCAAAAGGATCTGAATCAAACGCACCTCCTCCATGTGGTTCAGCTGCAGAAACAGAATCAAACGCACCTCCTCCATGTGTCTCAGCAAAAGGATCTGAATCAAACGCACCTCCTTCCTGTGTTTCAGAAGCAGAAACAGACTCAAACGCACCTCCTCCCTGTGTTTCAGAAGCAGAAACCGAATCAAACGCACCTCCTCCCTGTGTTTCAGCTGCGGAAACCGAATCAAACGCACCTCCACCCTGTGCTTCTGCAAAAGGAACTGAATCAAACACACCTCCACTGTGTGTTTCAGCTGCAGAAACAGAATCAAACGTACCTCCTCCCTGTGTTTTAGCTAAAGGATCTAACTCAAACGCACCTCCTTCCTCTATTTCAGCTGCGGAAACAGAATCAAACGCACCTCCTCCCTGTGTTTCAGCTAAAGGATCTAACTCAAGCGCACCTCCTCCCTGTGTTTCAGAAGCAGAAACAGAATCAAACGCACCTCCACCCTGTGTTTCAGCTGCAGAAACAGAATCAAACGCACCTCCACCCTGTGCTTCTGCAAAAGGAACTGAATCAAACACACCTCCACTGTGTGTTTCAGCTGCAGAAACAGAATCAAACGCACCTCCACCCTGTGTTTCAGCTGCAGAAACAGAATCAAACGCACCTCCACCCTGTGTTTCAGCTGCAGAAACAGAATCAAACGCACCTCCAGAATCAGAAACGTTTCTGTCATCTCTGAAGTCTTTCATGTTTTCCTCTGGTGAAGCGTCATGTCTCCACCCGTCAGAGTCGCACCTTTGCTGATGATCAAATGAAAGTTCATCATCTGCGCTGGCCCAGTCCCCGCCCCCCTGACCGCCATCCCCCCACTCCTCCGCTGTCTCGTATTCTGACCCTGATCCATCTGGAGACCTGGACCACTTCTCTCCTCCGTCCTCTGTTCTGTCCTCAACCTCCTGCCCAAACTCGTTGGTGAAAACCAGTCCAGGAGTGGACGTCCTGCGCTCATCTGATGCCCCGCCCCCAACATCAGCCTGACCTGTGGTGACCTCGGGGGGATGAAGGTGAGGGTGAGTTTGAGTTTCCCACTTTCTAACCTCGTTTTCAGCTGCTGCCTCACTATCCATAGGGGGCGTGGCTATGTCTCCACCCGCCTGCCGGTCATCTGCCTGTGGCTGGTCCTGGGCCCCGCCCTCTGCATTGCCCTGCATCTCTTCAGGTGCCACCGGCTCACCGCTCACCAATGTGTCTCCGTTTGCCGACACCGATCCAAAGTCAGCTGACCAGTCGGCAACGAAGCCGGCGTCCGCCGCCTGAACATCAGAGTACACAGATTCAGAAAAGATTCAAACATTTGTCACTATGATTTTGATTGAATTTTTCAGAGGATACTCACAGGTGGAGTCGTTTGTGAGTTTCCCTTCAAAAAGGTACAAATGAAATGAATGAGTTCACATGAAGGGTGAAGCTAAGGGTTCGAGTTAAGGTAAGATGAGTGAACGCTCTGACTCACCGACCACATGTCCCATGGTACTGCAGTCTGACAGACCATAATAGATACAGATCAGTCTTTGGAATCTTTTCATTGTTATTCTATGATTTTCTCTTTGACAAGTGAGTGACAGAACCTGTGGGATCGGTGAAACACTGTCGTCAGGCTGAAAGGCATCAAAGTCCAGGTCCAGAAGAGATTCTCCAGGTCGCTCGTTGGGCTGCAGACAGACGATAGAGAAATAGGTGTGATCAGGTGTGATCAGGTGTGAACAGGTGTTATCATGTGTGATCAGGTGTGATCAGGTGTTATCAGGTGTGATCAGGTGTTATCATGTGTGATCAGGTGTGATCAGGTGTGATCAGGTGTGATCAGGAGTGAACAGGTGTGATCAGGTGTGATCAGGTGTGAACAGGTGTTATCATGTGTGATCAGGTGTGAT
>JAFBJT010110500.1:0-10000 GCA_016785325.1 Chascanopsetta lugubris
AGTACCACAGGAAGGGGTGGGGAGGGAGGAGGAGGGGTTGGGGGGGGGCGGGGTTGAGGTGGGAGGGGGGTGTGGGGTTTGGGGTTGGGGGGGTGGGATTCAAATTAGAGAGAGGAGACTCAAAAATATAGATCCTACAGACCGAGAGGAGGAGGAGGAGGAAGAAGAAGAAAGACAGAATAAATAAAGGCAGGATAAGATTAAGGAGAGAGAGAGAGAGAAAGAGAGAGAGAGAGAGAGAGAGAGAGAGGGAGAGAGAGAGAGAGAGAGAGAGAGAGAGAGAGAGAGAGAGAGAGAGAGAGAGTGACAGAGCTATAAGGAGATGGGTTATTGATTGGATTTCATTGACTTGCAGCAGGGGCAGATGTGGCTGTAGGAGCAGGATTGAGTGTCAGCTCTGAGCTGGGACTCTAACAGCTGGACTGCCTCTCTAAGTCGACTGAAGTGTCCTCGTGTGGATCGTGTCAGTGTGTGAGTCAGTGACAAAGCACTAAATCCATGTCAGTCCTCAAACACAGACACTCCGGACATCGACGGGAAAGATCCACCCTTCAAAACCCCCACACATTTGAACTCTTTACCTCTAAATGCTATTTGTATTCGTTATTATTGTGATTTTTAAAATTTTTTAAAATGTTTTGTGTGCGTTTTTGTCGTCCACATGGGATTTTTTAGCTAGTTAGATCTCTTACATTTGTATATTTCCCTCGCTCATCTGACCCAGGTCAAGAGGCAAACTGATGGACGAGTCCAACATGGAAGTGGAGAGACTTGCAGTTCACTGGGTGGCCACTTGAGGCTGCCTCCAAGAGCGAGTCAATTCCCATAGACTCCCGGGTTAAAATGCATGTTTAAACATGTTTAAAGTCGAGTACAAAGTATACTTTTGGTCTCAGTCAAGTCACACGGTTTCCTGTGACAACTAACAAGTTTATTTTTTATCTTATTTCCATTTCACATTGGGCATGATTAAGGGCGTGGCCTCTCGAGTGACCCCTGGGTTGACCTGTGGATGCTGCGACAGCACCATAGACCCACCTCAGCTCTATTTGTGCTCCGCCTCTTTGCCCATTTTTGGAAGAACCAGGAAAAGGGAGGAGTTAGGCAAGATGGCAACAAGTGACTCACCCATAATGAGCCTCGTTAGCTCTAACGAACCCATGGGTGTCCACTACGTCCATCTTTATACACAGTCCATGGTCCAGGTTGGTCCTCAGAGCGCTTGCAGTTGTTCTGTGTTTAGAGCTCTTCAGTAAAAGCCTCAGCGGTTCAAATAGAAACTCTTGCTTCATTTGTTATAGATCCAGACCTGGATAAGATGGCGTCAGGGGCTGAATCCAGACCTCCTATTACTGACCTCTGTTTTACATTAACGGGCTAAAGGTATAGACCATGTGACATCGAGTCAGAGCCTCTCCCTCGGAGACGTACTATCTTCAACATTAACGGTAAACATTAGGTTGATGCTGCAGCTCCTCAACATCAAATGATATAAAGACAAACACCAGACTCTATTGTACTTTTTGTTTTATCAGAGCTGCAACAAAATGTATATTTGATATATTTTTTTTTTTTTTTTTTACAATTGAGGCTTCAAATAATGAAGCCAATTTCAAAATGCCTGGTATTAGAAGACAAAGTGTTCTTCAGCATCACTGATTTACCTACCATTTGTTTTCATTAGGGTTTGATCTGCCTGTTCTTCTCCCTCAGTGACCCATTGGGTCAATAACGTATCAGAGGTAGTTGGAATAGATCACACTTTTCCTTCACCCAGTGTGAATTCTACAAATGACAGAATAGCTTGTTTTGTTTCAAACAAACAGACGCTGAGTGAATAAATACAACGTTTATAAAAGTAAACAAACAGAGAAAGGCAGCAAACTCATCACAACGAGGGACCCTGACACCAGAGGCAGTTGATTAAATATTTCAAAGATTAAAATGAGGATTTCACTGCCGGAGAGGATGTGGCCAAAACATGGAAATGCCCAAATTGCAAAATATTACTTTATCAAGCTTTTAAATAAGGAGCTCAAGGATGTGGAAGAGTGAGCCTGACACAATGACACACTGAGTCACTTCATTTTCATTCAAATCAAATGAGATGAGAAAAGATAAGATAAGATTAGCCCTGCATTGGGGCAGTTACAGCAGCGAAGAGCACAGTCTGCATTAAAATGAGATGCTAATAAGTAGCAAGAAATGCTATACATCTATATCTATACATATATATTATTAGTAAAAATAGAATATCTTTATCATTTATATTTTGTCCTGATTTAACTAAGGTTAATTGCACTCTGTATAAATTACATAAATGTTATTTTGTATTTGTTTTTGAGTGTTTTTTATTACATTTCACCTCTTGACTAATTTCACTGACTCATTCCCACGTATTCATCAACAAAGCTCAAAGTATGAGAGAACTGAAGAGTGGATTTTCTCACATGTGAAACGTGTCTCGCTCTGTTTCTCTGGTAAAAAAAAAAATAAATAAAAGAAACTGCACACGTCCACCAGATAAACAGATACTATAAGTGCACTGCAGTGACCGAGTGCAGCACCCTCACGTAGCACACCGTGTGGTGAACAAGTGTGAAACCTGGTAGCTATCGATTCGCTCACAGCGGCTCCACCGGAGGCCGACCCGCTGCATGACAGCCATCTACCGTGGACGGCTTATTGACTGGTAACTCTATACAGCCCAGCCGACAGAGTAAGTGGGTGAGTGAATGACTAAGTGAGTGGGTGAGTGAGTGAGTGAGTGAGTGAGTGGGTGGGTGAAGGACAGAATAATTGAATAAGTGCGGGAATGGAAAAAAGCAAATAGGTGAGTGTGAGGAGAGAAGTTATTTCATTGCCTTGGGGTGTGGAGAGGCTACAGGTGCACAGGTGAGGGTGAGGCCAACTACCTTCAGGGTGACACAGATGTGTGTGCGTGTGTGTGTGTGAGAGTGTGTGTGTGTGTGTGTCCATACTTGTTTCTTCAAACAGAATGTCTGGGCTACAGATTGAAGTGTGCATTCCTCAATGAATGTGTATTGCATGTGACTGTTAGTAAAATGCATGCACTCTAACAACACTCGTGTGTGTGTGTGCGTGCGTGTGTGTGTGTGTGTGTGTGAAGGTGAGCGGCAGCAGTAGCAGCAGCAGTATCAGCAGTAACATTAGTGAACACAGTATATACAGAAAGAGTGAAGGTGTGGGCCTTGGAACAGCAGCACTTACCAAAGGACTCTGTGGTTAAAAAAAGATACAGAGAGAAAAGAAACAGCATAGACATGGCATTACAATCGGACGCTTAGTGGCAACACAGGAAGTTGAGTCAAAAGCACTGGACTCCAAGAGAAGTCATGGGTGTCCATCATTACACAGAACTACAAGGCTATGGTTCAAGTCAGCTACTGTATTTTCACACAGAAGAAGAAGAAGCAAGGCTAAAATATTTGACATTTTTAAGCTTTAGCTCTTTCTTTCTCTTTTTTTTTTAATCGTCTTTGTTGAAAAGTAAAGGTCAAACGGGGAGTCTGAGCAGGGAATTGTGGGCGGAGCCAGAACAAGGACAGAAGCCAAAGAGGTTGTTGTCAGTAAAGAAGCCAGAGAGTTTGGGGGATCCAATCACAAGAAAATAGGGGGGCGGGGGGGGTTTGGGTCCAGAGTTTGGTCCCTGGAAGCAGAAAGAGGACGGAGGATGGAGGAGGAGGAGGAGGGGGCGGAGGAGGAGGCGGGGCTCGTTACCACAGGTTGGATTGAGTGGCTTGATTGAGTGGTGTTGTCTTTGAAAATGTACAAAATCCTCAGAAAACGCCTGAGTTCATTTCACACCCACGCAAGACACGCTCTCCAGTGGACCAGGAAGAGAAGACAGAAGGTTATCGGGTTTAGTCTCATCGGAGAGAGCTGTTTGTTCAGGACGGTGCATACCACCATCACCTCGCTTTACCTTCAGCCGGGGGGAAGTTGCCGAGATGCGGCGCGGAGACGAGCGGCGCACTGACGCGCGCCGTCACAAATATTTTATAATGTTTTGAGTGAGTGAAAAATTCACCCGCTCCGTGATGGTGATATGCACCGGAAGACCTCGGAGAGTTTGGAAGAGAAGACGGAGCGGCAGGTGGGCGGGGGAGGGGGAGGGGGAGGGGGAGGGGGAGTGGGGGGGGTGAGGGGGTTCAGTTCACTTTTTAAAGGGCCCTGAAGAGTTGAAAGATAGGGTTTGGCAACCGTACACAGTCAAATCATAGCACAGTGGCGGCAGCAGCAGCGGCAGCAGCAGCGGAGAAGAGGAGGAGGGGGGAGGGGGGAGGGCGGGCAGCTGAGAGACACAGCCAGTAACCACTGTGTGGAACAGCAATAAGTACGAAGGGGTGAACGAGGACAGAAATAAGAGAAAACTTTGCGGGAACAGAGGAATAAAAAATGTATCGGGTGGGAAAAGGCAGAAGTCGTGGATATTGTAAAAGGGATAAAAGCAAAGTCGAGTGGAGGGATTGGAAAAAAAAAAAGAAGTTGGAGATAGAAATAAAAGCTGGGGTTGAAAGAGGGGGAGGGAGAGAAGAAACTGGGGGGGGGGGGGGGGGGGGGGGGGGGGGGGGGGGGGGGGAGCGGGTGTTTACCTGAGCGGAGCTGCTTGATTCGTCCATTGTTGTTGGACGTGTTGACGGGGAGGAAATCCTTGAACCAGGTAATTTCTGGGTCAGGGTTACCGCTAGCGGCGCAGAGCATGGTGGCGGTCCGAGAACGCTCCACCACTTTCAGCTGGGGGCCCATGTCTATGGTGGGGAACCCCGAGGGCAGCTGGTCCTCTGCAGACATCAAACACAGCAGTTAGACCAGGGGGCCGACAAACTGGTTTTGGTCCAGGGGACACATTCGTCCACATGTGACCCGAAGTGGGCCGGACCAGAGACATCACAGCGTGGTGATGCACAAACAACTTCAAACATTTCATGATGTTTAGTACAGAAAAGTACAAGTACAGTCGGGAGTTGAATGAAAATGTAAACTGATTAATAAATGAAAATGTCTCTTCTCAATATCACTAATATGTTTGCAATTACACCATTTATTTATTTTATTTTTTTACACAAAATCATTTCACTGGGCGGATCGGACCCCTCAGGCGGGCCGGTTCTGGCCTGCATGTTTAAAGCCTGGTGCAAACGTCAGTTTGAATCTCAATCTGTCTCATGATCAACAACCTTTTAAACATTTGAACGCCGTTTGAATTTGTGCAAAATCCAGGGCCTCTTGAGTGACACTTGGGCTGACCCGGCACATTCTGTGGATACTGCAACAGCACCGTGCAACAGCTCCACCTATGCCCGTTTTTGGATGGTCCGGGAAGTAGGAGGAGTTAGGCATGTGCAAATGGTGATGACCGACTTGCCCACAATGAGCCTCCTGTGCCCTCTGCCAAAACCCGTGGGTGACGAAACGGACGCTACTCCTCCATCTTTATGTACAGTCTCCGGTCGCAGCTCAAAGACGGGACCTGCTCCCAATGTCATCAGTCATGTGTTCTATGGTGATGACGGCAACTATACAAAGATAATAAGAGGTGTTTCATATCTACCAGTAGAAACGGACACAATCGTATCCTCTGACATGTTATTTTTTAGCTTCATATGAAACGTACAGATGTGACAGTGGAGTCGGTCTCCTCCTCGTCAGCGTCTCTCAACAAGACTTCAAATCTCATTTCCTTTCAAATTCGTCTGTGTGTGCGTCTGAGTTGATGTTGCTGAGAATCTGAGTCGCTGCACAACTGGAGCAGATGACTTCACGATGAGATACTACAGCCACGATGTTCACACATGAGGAGGCGCAGTTTAAGCTCTGAACCGACATCAAACAGGTTTGGAACTTGAAACGAGTCACTTGTCACAGTGTGAAACGGTTTTATGGGAAACCCGACGTTCCGAGGCAAGAGTCAAATTTGGATTCAATTTAAAGTCAAAATGTGTTTTGCACGGAGGCGAGACTTAAAAATAAATAAATAAAGAAAGAAAGAATCTAATAGGGAGGTCAAACAGAATGAGGAACCTATCGAACTACCTGGCTAAAGCTTTGGATAATCGCTCTATGAATGAGAATCAATGGAAAATCAATAAGTGGCTGCTCTGCAGGGAGTCCGCCGGTGTTCAGGTACACTCTTTTTGGTCGGGCGGAGTGCGACGCGCACAAGCCTCAGAGGAAGTTCACCTCAAATGGGCCAGTACAATAAAGCACATCCATTCGCCGGGGCCCCGGCACCCACGTGGGACGGCATATCAAATGTGCCGCCCTCGACATCTGAGGCAATTACATCAAACATGGGGAGTCATTCCTCCATGATGGAGGGGAATCAAAGGCAGTGGGCCAACTCCATTCAGCTGGAGTGGGGGACTTAAAGAGGAGGGAGGGGACAATGCTTGGAGGGGGTCGGGGGATCAAAGGCGACAGAAGCTCCATCAAATGAAGAGATAAGTGAATTCACTGGGAATCAAACGGGTTCGCGGCAAATCACTTTTTAAAAGTACAATTCTCAACTTTGTTCAAGGCTGCACTTTGAAAACCCACCAGGTCTGATTCATGAGTCACCTTTAAGGTGCAGTGTGTAGGATTTTGGTTCATTTTTGTCACTTGAATTTATGAAGTAGAATCACAAAACAATTACATAAAGGCATTTGTACAAATGTGTAATCACTTGCTTTTTAAATAACCATAAAAAAACCCATTAAAGGTGCAGTGTTGTAAGATTTGGTGACCCCTAGGGGTGAAGTTGTGTGTTGTATCCATCACCTCCCCCTCCCCCTTCTGAACACAGGAGCAGGAGAAGCTGTGGTAGGGTGAGGGTGAGGTGATGGATGCGACACGCAGCTTCACCGATAGAGGTCACCAAATCGTACACACTGCACCTTTAACAGAGTGGGGAGAGGGACACATGAGCGCGTGTCCCGGCGTGCGTTAGTAATGGAATTGATCTAAAAGCAGATCTATTTCCATTTTTCCCCCATTTTGCTCTCCTCTATTTCTCCCACGATCCCTCGCGCCTTCATCCTCTCCCACCACAGAGAGCCTCATTAACGGGAAACCCTAGCGCAGAACCTCGCCGAGGAGATGCTAATTCTGGCACTGGCCCATCGAACCGTTGCCGACGGGTCGTGAGATGCTGGCGTGGCCAACGCGTGTGTGGCCTTTTAACAGCTCGGGTTTCAATCAATCACAACACCCCGCAACACAGAGAGAAAAAGGAAATATGGAAACAAGGACATGATAAACCGAGACATGAGAAGGTGTTGGAGCGTGTGTGTGTGTGTGTGTGTGTGTGTGTGTGTGTGTGTGTGGGCGAGTGGTGAATGAGGGTGAACGTGCAAGTGCAATCGTATAGAATAGAGAGAGGCAATGAGCAAGTGACAGCAAGGAAAACAAAGAGAGAGAGAGAGAGAGAGAGAGAGAGAGAGAGAGAGAGAGAGAGAGAGAGAGAGAGAGAGAGAGACAGACAGACAGACAGACAGACAGACCCATACAGCATAACAATCCTCATTCTCTACGCTTTGATTATGCAAAGACGCACTTCAAAGCCAGCCCCTCCCAGGCAGGAATAATGCATTCTACTTCATCTACCTGCGGTGGGACAATGAACTGAGCGCTGACGACTCACAGTCACAGGGTCACTCCCGCAGGTCGGGCATCTCTCTCTCTCTCTCTCACACACACACACACACACACACACACACACACACACACACACACACACACACACACACACACACACACACACACACACACCACACACACACACACACACACACACACACACACACACACACACACACACACACACACACACACACACACACACACACACACACGCCTAAGTGCAGAGCTGGGGGCAAGGACATGTTGCTTTAGACGTGTGGAGGAGCCAAGAGGGGCAAAAGTGCAGACATGTAAATTGAATAGAATAGACAGTTGGTTGTGTCTGTCTAACCCTAACTCGGACTGAAGTTAACATTAACCCATCTTTAATATAAAGGGTGGCAGTGGCTCAGTGGTTCGAGTCGCCTTTGGAAGTTAAGGTTACTGGTTCCAATCCCACGCAGGTCACTGGCCCCGACGGCCCGATGTGTGGTGGTACAAATACCCCGCGACCGAGATAACTGGGTAAGTGGTAGAAGATGACATGATATAAAGCTAACCTTAATCCAAGTGTAATCTTAATCTCAAAATAACTTTAGATAAAGCCACCCTAACCCTAATTTGGTCAGAATCTAATATCAACCGATCTTTAACATAAACCTAATCTTAACCTTAATCTAAATCTAACATTCATTTCAAACAAATCTTATTTTGATAATAAACTAAGATTAGTCAATAATCCTAATCATGACCGTATTGTGAATCTAACCCTAACCTTAACCTATGAGTAACCTAAACCTAATCCTAACCTTAACCTTGGGCTAACTGTAATCTTAAAATAAGCAACACCACCATGTTTAAGAGAACTCTGCCACTGTGTGTGTGTGTGTGTGTGTGTGTGTGAGTGAACAGTAACAGTAAAGAACCCCCTGAGGTCAGAGCAGATGTGTAACTCGACCCTCCCGTGTTGACAGAGCCGTCCACACACTCCACTGTTTCAGTTGGACGTGCTCCCACCTCACTGTTTCCACTGAGACCGATCCAGATGATTTCACAGCTCGTAGAAGCGCCTGCTCTCCTAATCATGGGAACGGCCGTGTGAAACACTGTCCTCTTTATTCCGGGCCCAAAACCAAATCCACACACATCACTCGCTTTGGATGTGTCATCTGTGAATCTGGAACGGCCGCAGGTTCCACTCTGCCCCAACAGTCATGGGAACTGCAGCCTGAGCCGGCAGCTGCGCCGAGGCTGGTGTGGTGTAATGTGTGCACCTGCATGTCAACCTGCGCCTGTCATTCAGGGCCGACCTCAGGGTTCAACAGCCAACACTGGTGTCGTCTGTTGCGCTCCGACACCACCAGCCCACCAGAGCCCACCAGACCAGGGTTCTCACATGCCCTGACATTCTTACACTCCGTTCATCCATCCATTCACCATCCATCGGTTCATCCATCCATCTCTTCCACCATGTTTCCATCCGTGCCTCCATCCATCCATCCATCCATCAATGCATCCATCTTAATATCCAGCCATCCATACATCCATCCGTCCAGCCAATCATTCATTTAGCTATCCATTTAATTATGCATCCATCCATCCATTCACCATCCATCTGTTCATCCATCCATCTGTTCCACCATGTTTCCATCCGTGCCTCCATCAATCCATCCATCCATCTTACTATGCATCCATCCATCCATCCATCAATGCATCCATCTTAATATCCAGCCATCCATACATCCATCCGTCCAGCCAATCATTCAGTTAGCTATCCATTTAATTATGCATCTGTTCATCCATCCACCCATCTGTTAAACCATTTTTCCATCCATCCATTCATCCATCCATCTTAATATCTAGCCATCCATCCATCCCATCTGTTCATCTAATCATTCATTTAGGCATCTTTCTAATTATATATCCAGCCATCCATCAATTCATCTACATATTTAAATATCCATCCATCCATTTATCCATCCATTCATGTATCTATCTAAATATCCATTCATCCGTCTGTTTATGCATATACGTACTCATCCATCCATTCATCCATCCATCTTGATATCTATCCATGTATCCCTCCATTCATCCATGATCATCACTGCAGCTTCATTACCATTCAAACTGTTGTTAACATTAACTTCAGTGAACACTCTCACTCTCTGCTTGTAACGTGGCCAATCACACGTCCTTTACAGAAAATCCTCTGCACACCAGCCAAATCATGTGGACTTTTATGGCTAAAATAAAGTGTTTGAAATAATTCATCATGTTAACAGATCTCAGCCAAGTGCTTGTGGTCAAAAGGAGTGGGTGTAAATGAGTTCTAACTTCACCACCTCCAAACTTTACTTGTGAAGCCACACGTTTTCTT